>JAPKID020002840.1:0-12895 GCA_026931265.2 Tropidonophis doriae
CTATCACGGACCTCCGCTCCTTCCGTCAACAATTAAAGACCCATCTTTTCCAGCAGGCCGGCCTGGCCTAACCTACTATAACCTACAGTACCAGCCTAGTTTTAGTAAATATTACCTAATCGTGTTTTCACGACCTAAATTTAAACGAGGTACACTTTAACACAGGGTAAAACATTTAATTTAGTTTTAATTAATTATAATTGTTATAGGTATATGTTCTTAAATTCCTGTACACCGCCCCGAGTCCCCTTCGGAGAGAGGGGGCGGTCAATAAATCCAAATGAATGAATGAATGAATGAATGAATGAATAAATAAATAAATAAACAATAAAACAATATAATAGCAGATAAGATGTGAAAGAAAACAGTGTCTGACAAAAGCCTATATGGTTTTATATAAAAAGAGTGCAAAGTCCAAATTCAGTCCAAGAATAAGGTGAGATCAACATTTCATGGCAGACGCTTCCACCATATGCTGATTACTTTTTAACAGAATAACGGAGTTAGAAGAGATCTAGTCCAACCCTCTGCTCAAGCAGGAAACACTCGACCGTTTCAGACAAATGGTTCTCTGGTCTCTTCTTAAAAACCTCCCCTATTACAGCACCCACAACTTCTGGAGGCAAGTCGTTCCACTGATTGATTGTTCGAACGGCCAAGATATCTAAAACTTTCTTTGAATGTTACCCTTCAATAGACATTTTGCTAACAATAAAAATCATTCCTGTTTATGGAAGATACTGTCGTAAATTTTAAAATCTTTCATTTATTACAATGTTATATAATACTTTGTTTACAGGAAATACTTTAATATTTTGATTTATATGTGCAATTTTGATTGCCAGGTACATGCCTTTACCAGAGGCCATAGGGAAAGAAAAATATTGTGTAGGCCAGCATGAAAGAATGAACAATACTCTGAGCAAAATAAAAACAACTATTTCTGTTTCTCTAAACTTGTAAATATGAAACCAGATATTTTTGTGCTATCACTTCCAATTATTTTGGTATTGTGTAATTGCAGAAAAATGGACTTTTCAGTGATATTGTGAGATTATACAAAATCAATCAGGATTGTTTTCATGCAGAGCGGTGTTAGGGGAAAAAACATACTGTTCACTTCTTTTTAGACATTTACACTTTTATCGAGATACTACAAATGCTTCATAAACGGCAAATAAAATAATACAAAATCAAAATAAATATCAAAATCAAAACAAAACTTCTATAGTTTGTATAGCATCTTAAAAGCATCCTTGTGAATGAAATAAAAATCTAAGATTCATTTTGGACGGGGAACTAAATGAGTGCTTACGCAAAAATCGATATTGATCGTAATAGTTCAACAGTATCTAAACCAGAAGAGAGCCATATGCTAAGATGAGTTTTTCCCCTTCCTTCCTTCCTTCCTTCCTTCCTTCCTTCCTTCCTTCCTTGCCTTCCTTCCTTCCTTGCCTGCCTTCTTTCCTTCCTTCCTTCCTAATTCGTAGGTTCATTTTTCCCTATTTAATATAGTGCTGCACACAAAAATACAGTTGTGCTTGGAAAATCTGCAAATTTTCTAACAGCAATAGCTGAATAATAAAGGAAAAGTCCTCTCAACGTTTGTGAATTCTTCCTTGCTTGAGATACTTGAACACAGCCTGGGATGCGGCAATAGTGAATTCCCTGGGAAAGAGTCGGCGGACGATTTCCAAGATCTGTCAACTCTTGACATCTGTGATTCTTTAGATCAGAGCACATCAGACCGAAAACTCCCATTACGCCTTTTATTTGATTTGCTCTTGGAAACTTAAGAGGCAACCGATGTGCACAAAAGTAGCTGAAGAAAATATAGATTATGATATGCCCAACATGTATAAGATTTAATATATCAAGATCTATTGCTATATTACAACACTTTTGTAAATGAATCAGATTATGTAATTATTGTGGTTGTGTTGTATTTTTACCCTGCCTTTTTAATATATAAGTTAAGGTAATGAAGATTCCCAATACTCCTGTCTCCTATTTTACTTACGACAACCTTATGAGATAGGGCAAAAAATGAGAGACTGACCCAAAGTAACTCAGAAAGCTCTTCTATTTATTCTAATATACAATATTTGCACATGACTTAAAATTGGTTTTGTTCTCCACCTTGGTGTGTGCGTGTGTTCCCGCCCATCTGTCTTGATTAAATAGGTTATTATAAAACTGAATGTTACCATAAGAATACATATCATTGTAGGTTCTCCAATGGATTCCATTATTATTATTATTGAGATTACATTTTGCTTTCTGCTTCTCTATAGAAACCAAGGTATATTATATTTAAAAAACCATTGTGGTCATAATGGTTAATTTTTTAGGGTTTTTTTTTAATTACAAAATTATATTTGACCTTTTCAAATATTATGATTAAAGCATTTCTATTTAGTCACAGTTCTTTAGTATTTCTAGCATTAAACATATATTTGGAAAAGTAAGGATGAAAATATGTTCGTTCTTATCACTTAATAAACCTACATTTGATAAATCTTTTTTAAGGGCATTAGTACTTCATATTTTTCAATTGTTTTAAAACTAAATTACTGCAAGAAATTGGATTTTTGAAAATTGCAGAAATGTAATATAACCAATATTTTTTTAAAAAAAAAATACTCCCCCCCACCCCCCAATGCATTAGCTGTGTATAAAGTGTATAAATAAATAAATAAAGTGTATAAATCACTTATGTTTTGGATTATTCTAATCAATAGTATCTAAAAGATAGTAATTGTTCATTGTTAATGAACATTATTATTTGCAGGTATTTTGGAATAAAGAATGATAACTTCTCAGTTATCATTTATAACTGAGTGTGAGATTAATTTAAGGTTTATTTTTATATTTACAAATATTGGAGAATTTCAGCAATTGTAGCCAAATTGGGGACTAGCAGTTTTGTACTATGAAAAAGTAACATCACACTGGATTTAGTCTTGCTTTCTTTAAAATCTGAGAATACGAAACATAGGCACTTACTTGGTTTGCCTTTTGCTTTCCTTCTTCTATGATTTCCTCCTCTTTTGTGTTTCCCTGTTTTGCTTTTTAAATATTAAATTAAAATAACTAAAGGATTCAAATACACTGGATGACATCACTACAGCATTACATTAACAGTAACAAGTAAAACTTTTTTGGAGATGAAGATCAGTGGTTGGGATTTTTCTTTCTTTCTTTTTTGCTATTTTAATTGTTCTGTTTCTGCCTGATCTCTTTACAACATCTGCTCTTGAAAATAAACTGAATGTGGTTTTCCTTAGAACTTCTTAAAGCTGAGAGGAAATGATTTCAAAAATAGAGCCAGATAAGGAAGTGATATTTGCCATTTTGAACATTTCTTTATAAATTTACACTTTTATGCCAGGGCATTAAATGACTTAAGGGCAAGCAATAATGAAAGCAAATTATTAATGTATATATTTATAAATAATACTGCATAATAGAATAATCCAATCTGCCTTTCAGTTCTAATTGCAATTGAGGAGTTTTGGATTTTAACTTGAGATATAACACCTTTCCATACTGGTTCTATTTTTTCACGTCTGTCCAAATTGAAAGACTTTGTTTGGGAAAGCAAATCGAGAGTCACCCTCCCCTTGTACTTTTCACTTTCTATTCTGCATCCAATTTAGGCCTACTATGCAATGTGAATTTGCCTTCTCGGCCAACAGCTGCTGGACATGGATGCTGGCCTTTGCATCCAGTCATTCCTCCCCAGATCTCCCTCCCGGGGCATATATTATCCTGATCCTCTTCATTCAATGCATCATAAAGACAGATTACTAAAGAAAGAAGCACAGGGGAAAAGCCAGGCTAAGCCAGGTGCTACAGCTTACTCTTCGCTTGGGTTGCATGCTGTCATCATTGCTGCTGTGCAGTATTTCAAAACTGGAAGATGCAGCCAATTGGGAAAACTGTCGGTGGAGTAGATGGGAGAGGTGAATGTACTACGTGGCTTCTCCTGAAACACTTCAGCCAGCCTCTGTCTTCAACACATGGTGGTAGAGGCTATCTCAGTTTCAGCCAGTGTGATTGGCCTTGGTAGGTGAAATGGAGGAACAGAATCCATTTTGTCCTTGGTTGCAAACAGAGCATGCCTTGATGCGATGACTCAGGTGTCAAGGAAGAAGCTCCATTAGAATCTGGAATGTCCTCCTCAGGAGGCAAAACGTCAAGAGTAACTTGAGGCTAATTAAACACAGGTGCAGCTGCAAAGTCAGGTGATTTTGATGAGGTTAAGCCTTTCAGAGCAAGTCAAGGTCTATCTGTGTTTGAAAGAAATGGCTATGTGGTCGAGATGATCATCAGTGGCTAAATTAACTTAGCCTCTTATGTAAAATCCAACATTTTCCCCAACTCTCCTGCGTAGTGCTTTATATCCATGCCAAAAGATAGTTGCTTGTTCACTTAGATGCAGTTACCATATTATCCAATGTAGCAAAGTAGAACTTTGGCCTTTCTAATGACGGATTCTGTAAAACAGCTGGTCGTTAGATACTGGATCCTCTTCCACCTTAGTGTACTTCTGAGGGACTATAAAAAAAAAACCAGCCTTTGAAGAAATGCAGGAAGGTTTTAGCTTCACCCCATCAAGACTGAGTAGCTGTGGATCTTAGGCCCCATGAATCCTGAAACTGGATAGATATGAATCATAACAATGCACAATCGGTGTTTCTCTTGGATCCACTAATTCTGCTTAAAGTGCAGCGGATAGCTATGGCGACAGGTGTCTTTGCATAACTTCATATTGTATGTCAATTGCATCCTGCATTTCTGGGTTGGGAGGAGTTCTGCTGAAGGTCACAAATGCTTTAGTCACTTCCCGTTTGGATTATTGCAAAATGATATGTATAGGAATGCTGTTCAGGGTTAGATACTGCCCATATAATTCAAATACCTGATCCTTAACTTCATACATTTAGAAAATTCAATTATCAGGTCTACCATTAGAAGTAGTGCATATTCTGCTTAAATATATGTATTTTGATTTTTTTAAAAATTTAAGCAGATTGTATATATAATATTAAGAATAAAGTGTATTTATTATATCTTTTCAGAAAATTAACATAATTTTTCACCAACATAAAGGAGAAAAAAGAATATTTTGCAGAACATCTGTGGGGAAAATCCATACTTCAAAACCTTCTTTGTGCACATTAATAAAACATCTATACATATATTCTTTGTGTATGTGCACACTGTGTATGTGCATGAATGTGTTTGTGTAGATATATGTACACACACAGACATATAGTATACAAATATATACATACACATGCTAAATACTAACACATTTTATTCATGACATGTATTTATTTATGTGCGTGTATATATGTGTGTGTGTACGTATGTGTGTGTATATACATTAGATACAGTATATAAAGTATACACCCACGCACACAATCACATACATACTGTTATCTGAAATGACTCAAGACAATGTACAATAGATTAAAAGCATCTTTAAACAAAACAACACAAGATCAAACACAACAGTGTCAGCAATTGGAGAGTGCACAATATTTAATTAGAAGTCATTCAAGCAGTCCATCCATGGCCTTGATTCAGGGACTGCTGGGAAAGTCAAGCATTTAATGTGTTCCTGAAGGACAGCAGGGTCAGGGCTAAATGGATCTCAGTAGTAATGATATCCAGAGGGCAGGAGTGGTGATCCACAAGGTCCCCAAACAGAAAGCTGCAAGACTGTTCTGAGCACACACACAAAAAAGCCAGCTCCAGCCTGTGACCATCAGTATATCTTGGGTCCTTGATGATCTAGGTTAAGTTCATGGTGGCCATGAACCTTTGAGTCACTTTTGAGCCATGTCTGATTCCATGTGGGGGAGTGCTTGAGTCTGGGAAACTGCACTACTACAAGGTAACTTCAAGGGAAGCAATTACACAGCTCAGGCGGAAGGGCTAGTACAGTAACCCCAACTGATCCCTAGAATGCAACGTCACAAGGTTTCACAATCAAAAAATCAGGAAACCCTCTGAGTCTTCTGCATGACAGTAACAACCCCACTCTACCTCCCCCTTAACTTTATCATTATCATTTATTCATTTATATCTAATACAGATTTAAATATCAAATTAGTTTAAACTGATATATTATTCTCTACAACATATCTAAACTGCATTTATTAGTTTGACATATTTGACATATGGATAAATAATCAGTACTTTATATAAATATAAATACTGTTTACATAAGTCTTGTTTCCATTATATATGAACACATGATGAATCTGATTCACCCACATATAATTGTATTGTTTGTAAGCAATAAAATGAAGATAATTTGAAAGGTTGCACGTGAATTGTTTTACTTAGGGATAAACAGTAGGAAAGATGTTTTGCAGAACTGCATCATTAAGATTCCACCCAGATGCAACTTGCAACAGAATTATATATTTTTTCCTGTTCTTGCCATTACAAGCTTGAAAAGATAAAGGAGTACTACAATATATATGAAATGCTCTGCTCTGAAGGCTTAGAAATCTCTATCATGCAAACACAATCACTTTCAGGGCTCCGACACAAATGAAATTATTGAACAAAACAAAACCAGGACTTCCAGAAAAGCTACAGAAGGAGCCTTTTAAAAATCCACATGTTTTCAAGTTAAAATTTTTACAGATCAAAGCATACTGGCACTCATATACTGGAATTTCCTTTAACATATGTGTTTTCCTTGGATGTTGTTAAAGCAACATTTTTAAAGCAATTTGCTGCTTTCTGGTTTGTATAATGGACCTATTTTACATATTGGATAGATATGAGACATGCTCCTAAAATAAATCAGAGAAGGGACCAAAAGATTTGCCCCAAGTTTGATAAAATAGGACATCTGGATTTTTTCTGTTAAAGTCTTTCCATTTCTAATTTAAACATCTGCAATATTTATACAAATAAAACATCTGATAACTTTATACCGTATGCATAATAATATGATCAGTTTAAGAGTAGAAATTGCTTTTTATTTCCATAAACTTTACATTAAACAATCATTATTTCTCTTCCATCTAGAAAATGCATATGTTGCCTCAAATAACAGCAAGTACATAGTAAAAGACTAACAATGTAGAAACTATCTAATAGAATTACTGCAATACATCGTAAAAGCAGATTGAACGAAACATATGGATTAGTACATTGATAATTGTCAAACAATGTTCATAAGTTCTCTGGGTTTATGATTCTTAGTATCACAATTTCTCTTGCAGAAACAGTTTTGAGTACACAAGCATAAAGATAACGATGCCAAGTCATTAAATATGGAGATGAAAAGCATATCTGCAAAATATTTTATGATTAGCAAGCATTTGCATGGATTATTTATGTTCATAACACGGGAAGGAAGACAAAAGATATTGAAACATGCGTACAGCATAAATACCATATCAAATGCAAACGGAACAAAAAGCAGGAAAGGCAGGAAACGTGATGTAAGAATTACTGCTTATTATGGAATTGGACATAAAATTGAAGCAACTGCACTCATATCTGATATTGCCAGCCTAGATAAATGGCAGGACAGGGATGACTGATCTTCTCCAGCATTTCACCTGGCTCAGTTAGCATCATGTGTTACTTCCTTGAAGGCATGCAAAAAAAGTTTAAAAAGTCAGGCACTGCAATCTAATAATAATATCTGGCATGTCAGAAATATATTTTAATTGGGGAATTATAGAAATTAAATAATTTGAAATATTATCTTCTTCCTCATAGAATCACGGATATTTTTCAGCAACCTAGTGTGATATGAATGTGTGATGTCTCAAAGGATAGAAAAATGCGAGAGTTAATTTTTTTCTCCCCAATACATCAAAGCATTAGATTCTATTTATTTAATGAAGACTAAGCTAATCTTGTTTACTTATCTCTTAATTAGATATTTATTATTTACTGCTTCCCAGAATGATGCTATTTTGCAGCTGTTATATATGATAACAGTTTAATATTATACGGTGGCCATGAAAATAGATCGACTAAGAATCGAATGCAAGTGTTCTTCATTTCCTTGGCAGAAGATGGAAATCATTCATTCTATAAGGTAAAAGGTAAAACTCGCACATAGGTGCTGGTCGTTCCCAACTCTAGGGGGCAGTGCTCATCTCTGTTTCAAAGCCAAAGAGCCAGCGGTGTCCAAACACGTCTCCGTGGTCATGGGGCCATCATGACTCAACGCCGAAGGCGCACGGAACACTGTTCTCTTCCCATCAAAGGTGGTTCCTATTTTTCTACTTGCATTTTTACCTGCTTTCGAACTGTTAGGTTGGCAGAAGCCGGGACAAGTCACGGGAGCTCACTCCGTTACGTGGCACAAGGGATTCGTTGTATACATCTTTCTTTTCTTTTCTTTCTCTTTATCCCTATTTGCATTTCCATCCCTATTTTCTTCTTACTCTTTATCTTTTCTCCTGATTATTACTTTATGCTGTTGTGTTTATATTTTTAAGCTTCCCTCTGAAAAAGGGTGTCCTTGTTTTTATTTCTAACAGTCAGATTATTAAAAAAAGATGCCACTTCAAAATTGCCATTTTATGTTCTGAACTTCGCGTTGTTTATCGTATCCATGACTGGTTTTAAAGAAAAAAAAATCTACCAGCCATGGAAACCTGAAGCACATCAGCAATTAAAACTAAGTAACTTTAAAAATCAAAGCAATTAAAATAGGTAGAGAATCCATCCTTTCTGTCATTTGCTGCAGCTATTAAGCAATAAAAAGAAGTATAAACAATATGTTTAGGGAAAAAAATGGGGTTTTTTTCCAAGGTGAAAGATATAAATTAATTATTGCCTGCTTGGCAGTAAAGAGGTCTCAAAGAGAGACAGAGATATATGGAGAGAGAAAGAGAGAGATGTTACATCATATTATAAACACATGGGTGAGATTTTAAATATATAAATATATTATAAAATATAAAACATGTATAGAATATATCCTATATACTGCATTAGAAATAATCCAGCCATCTACAATTTCAGAATTTGATCTATCAGAATTCAAAACATTTGAAATTTTCCAAATCAAAAGATTTAACAGCAGTTGTTTTAGCTGAGCTGTGTAAGTGAATCTCCTATATCCTTAACTTACTATTAAGATAAATACTGTTCCTATAGGCAGAACTTTAAATGCTCTTTAAAAAACATCTAGACAAGTAACATTTTAGACTACTCATAAATTCGATTAGAGCTTTATTTCACACACATTTTACTCTTGAAAATAATGTAGAGTTAACTGCTTTCTGATCTGTGGCTGGGCCATATATTGGGCCTCATTCTATGTGCAAATGTATAATAAAATATAACCATTTTTGAAAATAAATCTAAAATTTAAGCAGTGTAAAATGAGCTTTTGACTATAATGTGCAAAACAGCAAACTCTGATATCACCGGCACTAGCCATTACATAAATATAAATTCTAGTGCAGGAGTGGAAAAGATTAAAATTAATGTTTAATCAGTTGGCATTTTCTCAAAAACTTCCTGAAATGCAAACACACAAAGTCTGGTAATATGTAACAGATAGTAATTGGCTGTCAAGATAGCAAATATATTAACATAGCAATATTTTTAAATGGCTCATTTCTTCATTCAGTTTTGCCCCTAGAAAGCCTAATGTCACCATACGTGGTCCTTGCATAATGTTTTGGTTTGTTTTTACTTTGATGAACATTGTTTGGATTATTCATACCATATTTAGTCCTCGCATCACTTTAGTTTCGTTTTGATTTTGATAAAATGCTTTGGTTAGTCATACCTCCGTCCCCTTCCTGGACAAAAACCAAACTTGCATTGGTTCTTTTTTGCCCTTCATGGAAACAGGACCTCTGTGCTCCAGGTGGAACTGTGGATCGGAGTTTTCTGGAGTTCTCAGACATCTGAAATTAAACAGATTACATTTAAACAAGAGCATGTAGAACATTGAATTTTGGGACAATGGTTGACACCATTCAGGCTGGCTGTGATTCAATATAAACAAATCTGGAACAGTGCTGGATGTTTCATCCATGAGAAACAATGATTAGGGTCTCTTGGGCTGCCAAAATTTGCATGAGCACCAGAAGGGAGCAGAGAGTTGGAGAAAACTTTTATTGCTGGCTGCCATCTGGATTTCTCTGTATGGCTTGGAGCTGGTATCCTCAGCCTTCTTTGGAGCAACCATTTGCCTGGCAGCTATAGGATTTCTAACTGAAAAAATGCGAGGGGAACCTAGATTGGCTCTGTGTCTGATCTCCCAAGGCACTGTCAATTATTTCCTCCAGAGCCTTCTTGCTATAAAATATTAAATCACATTCACATGCTCAGAAGCACAAGCAGCAAAAGCATAATTAAAAGTCGCACATGCCACCTTGAAAACCTCAGCTGGTTTTTTAATAACTATATCAAATGTACTAAATGAACAAGTTCAAATAATCAACAAGTTTTGCCGCAAAATATAGCATGGGCTGAATCGAAGGACATAAATGCACGAAAATGACATTCAGGTCAAGCATCTCCCCAAAAATCAATCAAATCAAAGCAAGCTATCAGCAAACAGCTTTTGAAAAACTCAGTAGCCACCAATAAGATGGATGATGGCTTGAGATCTTAAGTGCTTTGTTCTTTCCTCTGTTAATTGCAGACCATTCAGAGGCCCTTTAAAGATGATAAACATTGTAGTTGGGCATTCTGAATGTCCATGTCAGGTCCACCATCCTGCCCTGTCATTCTGTTGAAAGGGGAAGAGAAGAAGGCTTCTTGGCATTTTGTATCCACCTGTTCCCATCACAGCCTTGTGGCATCACATTGGTTGCTGGTGGATTGGTCAGGAGGGGGTTGGGCTTGGCCAAAGAAAAGAATTGCTGCTTTTCAGATTCCACCTCATGGAAGGACCTGCCACTTCAATTTCATGTTGTACTATCTCCCAGGGGGAAAAATCCCTTAGCTGGCACTTGTCCTCCATCTTCCTCCTCTTGGGCTTCTGGGCCTCGCTGGGAGCAGCCTTGGCATGCATCTTGCGTGCCTTCAGGGTTTGTGAGGCAAGGCATGCAGTTCATGATGAATGCCCTCCAAACCATGAAGACACAGGCCAAGGCTGCTATCAGGGAGGCCTGGCAAATCTAAGAGGATGAATTTCAGCACTAGACGTGGCGGTGGATGTTTCAGTGCTCCAGCCACTGCCTCGACTGTCGCAGGTGGGGCACCTAGTGGAGCTGCCAGGGCTCTGGTGGGAGCTAGCCAGCTGAGAGCCAAGTGCAGAAAGACCCCACCCCTTGACATAAAGGTTAATGGAGACTCCCAGCAGTTGGGATTCTTTCTGGCCCACATTCTGACATACATGCAAGAATATAGGCAGGAGATCTCTATCAAAGGTGCCAAGGTGAGAAGCATCAGCCTGGCGTCGGAAGGGGCCATAGCCTGCTGGATGGTGACCTTTCATAATGCAAATACATCTGAGCTGAGAAACTTCAATCACTTTATGATGATTAGTCGGCGATTCGAAGACCTACCTGACCGCAAAGCAAGGGACCCCATCAAGACTATGCATCAAGGTTACAGAGTAAGGGCAGAGTACACGAAGGAATTCCGTGACCTGGAATGCCAACTTAATGACTAGTCAGAAGATATCCTCATCAGTTGCTACAAAGATGTGCTGAACAACAACTGTTACAACATCTGAGTTTTGAAGGGAGCCCTGTCACCCATCACAACTGGCATATCCTGTCTAAGGAGGTGGAGATCAACCAAGTATACAACAGGTACTGGTTTCTGTGGAAGAAACCAGCTGTCAGGTTTCCAAATCACATTCCCCAATGAGGTGCACCCCTCCCAAGTCTACTGTGATAATCTGAGATCCGACTAGCTGAAAGTATGCATGGAATGCACTCTCCCCCTTTCCTATGTCACCTGTAGGAGTTGACCTTTGGCTCCCCTCACTTTCCAAAAGCAACGTGTGCAAAGGGGCCCAAGTAAAGAATTTAAGCTTCATAGTGTCCCCAGGGATGGAATGGCCTCTAGTTTGACCTAGCTAAAGAAATGAAATCCATACATAAACTGGAGAAGTGGACTGCTAAAACTCTGAACGAGTCACCCTCCTTAGGAGTAAGTTGGTGCCCAGAAGGTAGCTTCTCCATGGTTGTAAGTCGGGGCAATAATGCAGGGATGATAGAAGGACCACCACGCTATCCCCAAAGAATACCAGGACCTAAGAGAGATGTTCAGCAAAAAGGGTTTGGACAAACTCCCCTTTACTAGCTAATAAAACTTCCCAGGGCTAAACTAACTAAGCCGGAACTATATTCAATGACCTTGGGGGAGTTAGATACACTGCAACTTTTTATTGACAAAAATCTTGCCTGTGGTTTTATTCAACTGGCCTAATCCCGTGTACCAGCAGTCCTGGTTCTGTTCCATTAAAAAAAAAGGCCTTCAACCTTATACCTGAATTACACCTCAATGGCCCACTCAAGTCAAGTCACTGAAAGAGTGGGTCTCCCAACTGAGAAATATGTGGCAAGTGGTGAAGAAGGCACAGGCAGATGCTCATGAGGCTTATAAGAAGCAAGTTGAGAAGGAATCCAAACTGTGTTAAGATTGGCAACTGAGTTGACCTTTCCACCCACTTCCTGCAATCTCTACAACCATCGAAGAAGCTGGGACCCAAGTTTGTAGGGCCCTCCCCAATCAAATGCATCATTAACCTAGAAACTGTAGAATTAGATTTGCCAAGTTCCTTCGACAGGTTCACCTGTGTTTCTCAGACCTATTCGCTCACACAGAGAGGGCCTCCTCCGGGTGCCGTCGGCCGGACAATGCCGGCTGGCGACCCCCAGGGGGAGGGCCTTCTCTGTGATGGGCCCCGCCCTCTGGAACGACCTCC
>JAPKID020002841.1:0-12895 GCA_026931265.2 Tropidonophis doriae
CCCCTGCGTAGGCAGGAACCTTATACCATTTCAGACAAATGGCTATCCAACATCTTCTTAAAGACTTGCAGTGTTGGTGCATTCACAACTTCTGGAGGCAAGCTGTTCCACTGGTTAATTGTTCTAACTGTCAGGAAATTCCTCCTCGGTTCTAAGTTGCTTCTCTCCTTGATCAGTTTCCACCCATTGCTTCTTGTTCTGCCCCCTGGTGCTTTGGAGAATAGCTTGACTTCCTCTTCTTTATGGCAACCCCTGAGATATTGGAAGGCTGCTATTATGTCTCCCCTAGTCCCTCTTTTATTAATTGTATTTCTCCCTCTCTCTATCTCTCTATGGGCCACCTGGGAGTTTGCTATCTCAGTGCCTTCTTTTGGCCCTAAGAGGCCTCCATATGAGGCCTCTTCCAACAATGACAGTTGAAAAGCAGCCTGATGGGCAGGGCTACAGGGAGGTGAAAACATGATCAATGGGTACATTTTACATTTGTGTATCTTGCACATGACACACGTGTGCTAGGCACAAAATGAGTACGTATTCTATTATCTGAAGTCCTTGGGAACATTGTGTCAAAATTTGAGGTAAATCGGTGCAGTAGTTTTTGAGATTAGCGACTTCGTACATTTTTATTTATATAGATGAGACATTCCATCTGTTATTTTCATTTAGACAACTCTGTAAATTGCCATTTGAAATTCCCAATGAAAGTAAACTGAAATTTGTTGAATGTAATTTATTAAGTCTAATTTATGCAATATTGTTTGATGTAGAAATATTTATATTTATATAAAATGTTTTGAATTTTAAATGTACATTTTAAAGTTTGAATAATTTTTATACTTTCCTCCTATTTTCCTAAATTCACATATTAGAATTATTTTTATATATAATGTATGTTGATTTAAATTTAATTTCAGAATTAAATTATGATCCTTAATTTTCTGATAGGAATCAATCATTGCATTTGCATCTGAAACATTATGGAGTAAAGTGTGATGACTGGTTATTACGACTCATGTGTGGAGGAGTGGAGATTAGAACTATTTATGCAGCTCACAAACAAGCAAAGGCTTGCATTATTTCTCGATTGAGCTGTGAACGAGCTGGGACCAGATTTAATGTTCGAGGAACAAATGATGATGGCCATGTAGCCAACTTTGTTGAAACAGAGCAGGTATGGTAAGGATTTAACTGTTCTTTAATCTAATTCGAGCATGTAAATTGGGGTTTTTTTCTGTAGGTGACAGCATCCAAACTACACCTGCAAGAGACTTATTACATGGATTTTGTCATGGATTTGAAACTATAGGGCATAGAAACAAAATCAATTTTATTTTTACATTTCCGTATAAATTTGCCCTTTGAAGCAAAAATTCTTAATGCACATATTAGGAAGTAAAATTTATTGAACATGTTCCATAGAATTTGGCACTAAAGCATTTTTTCTAATAAATAAAGAAGCTTTTTGAATTGTGGTACTTGGTTCTCTCTAAGCTTGGTTGGTTTTTTTGCAAACATTTTATTATCCAACTGGGTAATGTCTTCAGTGCTGGAAGGTAGTGGAATTGGCTCTCTGTTTAATACACAGCAGCTTGCCCTGTCATTGTTGAAGGGGTGTTGTTTTCTCCTTGTGTTGTTTTTGTTAGTACTGTTTGGCTACTATTTGTCTCGTGTTAATCTTGGTGTTAATCCCTGCTTATCTAGGTGTTGATTAGTGGCAAGGTGGTGTTCTGGTATTTTTGTTTCTTTTTAGTTTTGGGTAATGAAACCTTGAAAATAACTAATCCCATAGAGCACCAAGGACTGCACATGAAAGAAATTGTCATAAACTAACAGAGGAGCCTGAAGGATAATGATTATCTGCATTTTAAGTAACAGTTCAATCTTAATTTCATTTTAATCCATAGAATGCACTTTCTCAGTGTTAAAATGTAAATGTGGAGAAGTGTGGAAGAATATGTAAAAAACAAAAGATAAACCCTGTCTTGTAATTTGTTTTAAGACAAATTAATACATTAAATATATGTCCAACAGGTGATATTTCTAGATGAATGTGTGTCTTCTTTTATACAAATTCGTGGATCTGTTCCATTATTTTGGGAGCAACCTGGCTTACAGGTATGAAGGGTATCACTTTTCCATTGAGTTTTCTGTAAAAATTGAATAAATTATTTAGAGGGCAGGTAGCCAATACATTCTAGAGAAATTAATCTCTGTTTGGAGACTGAAAAACACAATTGTTTAAATTGTGAGAGTTATTTTTTATGAAGACATCAGAGTTGTTTCTATCCCACTTATTTGTAGCTCAAGTGATTTTAAAAGAGCTTTCCTCTTTGAATGTTTTGTATTTTAACTCCTATAATACACAGCTGGGATTTAAAGAGTACTGAGTTGGGGAACTTCTTACAAGAATCTCAAATATTGGAGAATCAAGAAGATTATAAATCTCAGTCCTGACAAAACTGAGTGGCTATGTTTGCTCACCCCACTCCCAGTTTGAAGGTTTTTTGCCTTTGGACTTGAGTAGGCTACCATTTCCTCATTTGAGATTAGTGCACAACTTGGAGTTGGAGAAGACTGCTAAGAATTCCATAGAAAGTCAAGATTGAAGTGCAGAATTCTTACTGAAGACACAAATTATCTAGCTTCAATTTATTATATTTTGGACAGTTCATGCAGATCAACTGCAGCAAGATGGATGGACTTGATTCCAGTGAAAACGGATAGGAGTAGTTTAGAAATCAAATTTGCTGAATCTAAATGTTTTTGTGAAAGAAGAAATGAATCCAAGGACATAGTAATTAAATCAGTTATCTGTTTCAGGTTGGATCTCATCGTGTCAGAATGTCAAGAGGATTTGAAGCGAATGCACCAGCCTTTGACAGGTAAAATTCTTTTTTCAAGAAAAACGGATTTAGTTCTAATTCTAATATCTTATATCTTCACAATTAATATGTGATTAATCTCAATGGAACTAAAACAGACCTAAAGATTGACATGTACATTGCTGAACTCTGATTTAACAATTTGTAATATATAATTTACGTTAGTATCTTAATTATCTAAAAGCAGGCATATTTTGTTTTCTGAGTAATGCATCCATGTCAAAAGTAAACCTTGTTATAAGCTTAACTTGCCTGTGCCTTAAAGATTAAAATTATTTTGTACAGTTTCCATATAGTTTCATGCACGGGGTAAGAGTTGGAAATGGCAAAAGCTTCATCTGTCTGTTTGGTAATAGCCAAAGAATAAGAGCATTTTCCACTCAAATGTTTAAATTGCTAGATTTTTATCATTCTGAGAGATAACAGACCTTTTTCACTTTTCAGGCATTTTCATACTCTTAAAAATATATATGGTAACCAGATAATTGTGAATCTTCTTGGTTCAAAAGAAGGGGAGCATATGCTTAGCAAAGCTTTTCAGGTAAGAATATTGTAAATGTTACTAAATTTGCCATTCTGGCAATATTGAATAATTTTGAATAAGGGTTATCAAACCCTTGCATTCCATAAGATTGTTTTTTGAATTAAAAAAAATATTTTAAGTGAATCTTGAAAGTATTAACCAATTAAAATTAGTTCAGTATTTATTAAAACATATTAATAACTCAAAATTATTTTTAAGATCATGGCAATGAATTAACACTGATTTTATAGACAAGATTCAGATCTTAATAAATGACAGATACTACTGATACTTCAGTAGTAATATGTCAGTAATCCCACTAAAACATCTTGATTTTCAGAAAGTATCTTACACTAATTTTAATAGAAGCATGGTATTTTATCTAGAATGTATTAAAATTAAAATGTTAAAATGTTAAAATGTTCATTTACAACTATTAGTAGTAAAGGAAACAGTTAAAATAACAGTTGTTGGCAGCAGCATATCTTTACAACTATTGAAATCATACCAGATGTCATTGTCATCTGTCAGATGACAGATACTGACTTGTCTGTCTTGTCTTCTGCCATCTCAACAGAGCCACTTGAAGGCATCTGAACATGCTGATGACATCAAAATGGTAAACTTTGACTATCATCAAATGGTGAAAGGTGGAAAAGCAGAAAAGCTTCATAGTGTTCTTAAGCCACAGATCCAGAAATTCTTTGAATGTGGATTTTTTAATTTTGATGGAAAAGAAGTTAAAAGGTTTGGTTATTTCACTTCTATTGATTTGTAAATAGAAAATTATGTTTTGTTTTTGCCCTAATAACGCAGTTTATCCCGTGCTTGTCTTCTTCTACTACAGGTATAAATGGTGGAAGTCAGTTTTCACAAATGTCTGTGAAGTAACAATTTATCTTTGATGTCCTGACTAACATTTTGTGAAAGAGTTTTGTGGTTTATATGCAAATTATTTAATATTCTTTTTGCATTTGGTGCAGATCTCAGAGTGGTACTATAAGAACAAATTGCTTGGATTGTCTAGATAGAACAAATAGTGTGCAGGCATTTATTGGCTTAGAGGTAAGAAGTTAATTGTATTTCACAATTATAGTTTGGGGGGAAACCATTGAAATTAATATTCATTGAATGATACATCTTAAATATTAAATTGATGTAAGAGGATGAATTATTTTTTCCATTCTATTTTTCATTTTTGTAAGAGAATAAATCATGACATACAAGTGTAATAAGTTAGTCTTATTATTGAGCAAATCATAACAATACAGGTTTCCGGTCTTTTATTTTTCCTTGTAGAGTTAAGTTTCCATTTCAAAAAGTTAATAGATTCATACAAATTTATACAATTACTTTATTGGAGCAAAAGTTAACTTAAAAAAGTGCATGCTATAAACCTTCCTAATATTGACATTTTAGGAACCAAAACGCTTAGTCAGAGGATGAAAATATCAATAAATAATGCACAATATCAAAATCCCCATGAAGGCATTTTTCAAAAGCATAATTTTTTTGTTAGCCTCTTCTTTTAACAGCCATCTGTTAAAGTATCTTGAAGAGTGAAAGAATTGTTATATGTCCATGAAAATTTTTATTTTGAACATGCTTTAAAAAAAGGATCCTGTGAAACTCTCAGTAGAGAAGATCTTGCCAATGTATATACTGCAATATTAAAACATTAATTAAAACTTTAAAACTTTCGGAGTATGAATGTATTCTTTGCTATGTCATGGGGAGACACATGGATAGTCCGGCTAAGTTTGAATAGTAGAAGATAGGATTATTAAGCTTTCAATGGACAACTAGATGTAACAAAACGCATTTTAATCAAAATATAAATTGAGATTAACTTTTCCACTTATTTATTTGCCTCCCTTATGCCTCCATATGCATACTTTCAAACACATTTACTGGGATGTTCATCGCTGTCATGCAATCTTAACAGGGACCATCTTCAAATAAAAAACTGGATACAGTATAATTTTAAAAACTGCTAAGATTGCATGGCAATGATCAACATGCCGGTAGATGTGTTTGATAATACACATATGGATGCACAAGGGAGGCATGCACACCGGGGTGGGGGGTGTGCTCTTCTGATTTCTGGCACGCGCATATGTGCTCCCATTTCGGCACTTGGTGCTGAAAAGGTTTGCCAACACTGACCTATAAGTTTGGAGCCTTAACCACTATAAACATTCTGTCTAAATAAATAAGGCGGGAAAGAAGAACAACATAATTTTTTGTAAGACAGTTTTTGCTCCTCTTATCATGTAGACCTTCCTGTCATATTCTATAAATTTAGAAACTGATTAAATAACAGATTTATAAGATTGCCCAAAAGCGCTTTATTTTATTTTTTTAAAGGTTGATATTGTTTAAATTAACTTTTTCATTACTTCATTATAGATGCTGACAAAACAATTAGAAGTTTTAGGCTTGGCTGAAAAACCTCAGCTGGTTACTCGATTCCAGGAAGTTTTTCGGTCAATGTGGTCTGTTAATGGTGACTCGGTCAGTAAAATATATGCTGGAACGGGAGCTCTTGAAGGAAAAGCAAAGGTAATATTTTAACAGTAAATTCACTATTAGTATCTTTACTTTATGGATCTTTTCTGTATTTTGAACTACTATATATTGTAATCCCAGTGAAGTGTTGCATTTATCCTTGAGTTAGGATATTTGACAATTTCAATCTCTTTTAGTCATTTTTCTATAGTTCTTTATCATTTAAAAATGATACAATGACTGTTATAAAAACTAATATTTGTCTTGTTTTCTCATTTTTTTTACTACATTTTGCAGATAATCTTAAAGATTTAGCAATGTGCATGACTAACCACACTAGATACATGTTTTATTAAGTAGCTGTCAGTGAGCTGTAAGTGATACTATATAATTAGAATAATCAAGCTAAAAGTTTTATATAGCTTATCTTTGCCTGAATTGCCTGTATGTTGTATATGAAAACTAAATTATTAGATATATTTTTACTTATGGATTTCTATGCATTTTGTCTATGACTTTTCGGAAGCTTACATAGTCACTAAATTGAGGAAAATAACATATTCTGTTACATTTTCATTGCATGCATTTCTATAATAATACCACGAAGATTAACTTTTTCAAATTAAAACTTGAAATATTCTTTCATTTTTTTTCTACTATAGTCTTTAACATCTTGACTAATCTTTCTTTTCCTTTTCTTTCGGTTCATTTCTATTGCCTGATATGTAATTGGTGAGTGTAATTCTTGAATATTATCAAATGTTCTGTATTGTGTTTAAAAATACTTACTGGTGCATAGACCAAACGTAAGGTAGCAAAATGGTAAGATTTTATATTAACTCTTGTTTGCTTTTTTATGGGGTGGCTTTCCCTTTAGGATACATTTTTTTTGTTTCAAGGCCAGCATTGCATCCTTAAATATAGCTATTTCAAACCTCAAAAGTTAGTACAGAGTTAATGCTATATAAATATTTTTAGTTTAAGAAACTTTTGCTTCCAACAAGGGTTGGTTACAAATGGTATTATGCCATATTAAAAAACATAAAAAATAAAGCAATTAAAAACATTCAGGAAAAACAGTTAAAATAAATGAGGCAATTCAATGCTCTGTAGGATATTTTATATTGGTGGAACGCTATGTGGACAAATCACACAATTGAAATTCCTCTCAGTAATAAATTAGGTTGGAATATTACAATGACTATACTTTTGTAAGTTATACTTTATTTAACAGTGACTCTGAAACATGCCAAAATATGTAGATGATATTTTTTTCATCCATTTCAGGAAGTGTTCAGTTGTGAAGTATAGAATATTTTGAAAAATAAATGTTGGGAATTGGAAGATATTCTTTTATACTGTTTACAGGGTAGGCAACCTCATGCCTTCCATTTCTAAAATAAATATATTTTTGTTGGATTACAATTGTTGCAAACTTCTTCCATTACCTATGATAGCTTAGGAACAATGAAAAATGAAATTTAAAAACTGCAGTGCGTTATGCTGCCTGAGGAGCATATTAAAGAAAGGATATTTCTTCTATCTCCCATCTGTCTAAATTTTAAATTATGATTTAAACACATATCTATACAGACATGTAAATGGATGCCTATGCATTATAAATGTGCTGTAAATACATATTTGTTTTTGAATTGTAAACATTTAAATATATAGTGTATTGTCAGTAACTTTTGTGCATTTGCTATTTGTTTTCTATTGTTGTGTGCCCTCCTTTTTCTTTGGTCAAAATAGGATTAGGAATGCTATATGATGTCTTCTAAAATTTACCCAATCTTTCAAAAACATCTTTATAGGAATTTAATCTTTAAGAATATAGTATTTCCTGAGATGTCCATTAAATAAGCCATTCCCTTTTCTTCACATGTTGTTCTAGCTTATATTGCAATTTCAAAAATATGTAGTATGTGGAACACTGATCTTTACTTTCTCAGTAGTTTAACACATTATAAATTAACTACTAATGATACTATGCAGATTTCCCCAAACACGATTAAATTTATTTGAGTGCCTAACAATACCTTTTCACACAATAATTGTCAGAATATTTCTTCAGGTAATGTTTTAATGTTTGTGCTTGTGTCTAATTGAGATCCGATTATCAACACACACTAAACCATGCCATCACATTTTAAGGACAGAATTAAGACACGTCCATGAATAAACTGTTCACGTTTATCTGATGCAGTTTATAATGTCCATGTTCTGTGCTACTTGTAACAATATGAATTGTGCATGCCCCCATAGAGTATTCTTTATTTATTGCAATTGTTTTTCAAATGTGTGTTGGATCTAGGGAGGAAATAGCCCATGGTGGCCTCCTTTTTTTGGACTTTATGCTAAACACTTCAGTTCTCTACTCTTTTCCATGTGAATTCTCATTTTCATTTTATCTTACATCACAACAAAGCACTACTGTCAGGGCCATAACCAAAGCAGTCCTACAGATTTTCATTAAAAATAAATAAATTCTCTGTCCTGTAAATTTATCTGTAATCCTAATAAGGCGTCCATGATAGTTCAGAACTCACAATTGTCACTTTCCACCTAGTTCAGTGATAATTTAAGAGTCTCAAACTGAAACATATTATTGAGCTATGTACTCTTCAGCTACTGTTCAAAAACAATATAAAAATATGGGTTGCGGAATCACCTTAGGACTTCCTTTAACTGTGGGACTTTATCCACCTCTTCTCCCAAGAAAACCACAGTGCAGACGGATTTTCTTTTATGCAATGTAACAATCAGTCTCCTACTTCTTCTAATTTCCTGCAGTATTACTTTGTAACAACGGTACCATTGTGGAACTGAAGGTGTCCATTCCGATAGAACATATTCATTTCGTCTGCAGAGAGCCCATATCTTCAAACAACACTACTTATAACAATATGTAGCATGTATCACACTTTAGCTTTAGGCAACCTGAAATAAACCATCTTTATTCAGCTCAGCAAAAGGGCAAGAATGAAAGACAGTTTGAGAGAATAGGCAGCATCCTCTCAATGTGGGGAGCAAATTCACACAACTGATGTAAAAACAGAGATGAAATACATAAAGTTGTAACATCACTGTGACAGGAAAAAGTTTTAGGAATACCACTGCCTGCGTGTCTTCTCCAATGCAAGCAGAATTCTACTAAGAAAAGTCTGAAAACAACCAATTGCAACTGAAACACTGTAGAATAGTTTCTACAGGATATGCTAAATAAATTGCTTTGTAATAGAAGGATAATGCAAGATGTTCATGACCACTCTATGTAATTTTTTGTCACATCTATTTAAATATTTTTTTTGGTTTGTATGTCTAAGGATCTTATGTTTGTCTTTGATCCTGTCCCAGCATAAAATTGATTTGCAAATTTGTAATTCAGTTTAATACTCCATGAAAACTAATTTATTTAATAGAAGACTGTAAATTGATTTAGAACCACATTATGTGTGCTTGCCAAACTTGTATAAATAGTTTATAAAATATTTATGCATTTTCCTCCCTACCAGGCCGGAAAGCTGAAGGATGGTGCACGTTCCGTGACTAGAACAATTCAAAATAACTTTTTTGATAGCTCAAAGCAGGAAGCTATTGATGTTTTGTTGTTGGGCAATACCCTAAACAGTGATTTAGCAGACAAAGCACGGGCTCTTTTGACCACTGGCAGTTTACGTGGTATGTGTTTCTAGATTCTTAATATGTATGACTGCTAATAAAACTGGTTGCATCCAATGTTTCACTTCTGCATGTGGTAGATTAGCTGCCTAAAGTCAATTTAGAGCTGGGCGGTACCAAAATCTAAAGAAATAAACTGTCATTTTGCAAAAGGCAAAACCAAAATATATTCTTCTTGCAAACGTTTTGTAGAAGTATGAGAATTGCTTTATAATCCATGCACTGTATTGTTTCATTACAGAAATTCATGCTACTGTAGAAAAACTAGCATTTTTTCTGTTCGTAATTTTTGAGCTATTGTACGTGCTCTAAGAAAAAATCAAAATATTTATTCTATAACAACAGTCCCCTTTAAATACTTGGCTATGCTTTAATTAGATTATTTTTGAGAATCTCCGAAAATAAAGGAATCTCATGTTTATTATATATCTAATGTATGTATGAATAGACTATGTTAAAACAAGAAAAAAATCCCATATCTTCAGCAAATCTAACTACTGTTTGCAACTCCCTGTACATGACAACTATTTATATTTGTACTTTCTAGATTCTGGTTCTGGAAGTCTGAATAATAATTTCAAAGTTTAGTTAATTAAATTTGCACCTATTTTCAAGTTACATAACATATAGACAAATATATATTACATGCAATACTCTGCAGAAGATTAGGAAATTGTTTTTGTATAGTTATTTTTTCTAAATTTTTAACATTCAGTGTAAGGTATCCTGGAAATCTTCCAATATAACTTGGTAACATCTAACTGTTCATTTAATTTATTTTCTTTTCTTTCTCACTGCATCCATAGTTTCAGAGCAAACTTTGCAATCAGGTAGAGTATAGCACCCATAATTATCAATATATGGAATGATAATCAATGTTAAATTATTTTCAGATGTTTTTGTTTCCTTGAAATGCATACAGAGTATTTTATGCACTCTTATACTGTAAATAATTTGATCTATTATTCCAGGAACTATTTCCTGTCTGTTAGCTTCAGATATACTCGGTCTTAAGGCCATCTTATTTTTATTCTTAAACATAAAATAACATTGTCACTAGTAAAAGGGAAGTAGAGTGAATAGAGTATAAACTTTGGCTTTACTGTTATAAGAAAAATGGAATTGACAATCCTCAGTTTAAAGAATGACTCTTGATTCTTAGCAATAATGTTAGGAGACTTGTTTGTCTTGTGAAATATTTTGCAATTAACACTTTGAAAGAAAAGTTATAGAAATTTTTGGTGCTAAACTTCAGATTTTGAAATCCATAAATTTAGATTCTATGGCTCTTTCATCGTGCTTATCCAACCAAAATGGTAGAATGATCTTATGAACTGAAACAGTGAAAGCATCCTATTGCTCATCATTAAGGCCAGACCAAGAAAATGCAAGACATGGGAGAAATATTGTTGAAGCATTAGTTGCTGCAAGTAGCTGACCTTATGCTACTTGCTGAAAGCAAGATAAAAAATACCTGTCGAGTTTTACATTTCAAATGGCCATCATTGATTTATTCAGAATTTATTTTTAAGATTCTGTCTGCTATTAAGAAGAGAAACAAATGTGAATATAATTTCTCTTCTTAGCAGTAGGCAGAAATTCAAAAAACAAATACTAAACCATCTGGTGGCTCATAGAAAGCACTGTGAGGAGAAACCAAACAGACAGATACAATCAATAATCATAATCTGTAACAAACTTGTTCTATGTTCATATAAAATAAATGGTGAGTACTAGTTTCAAAAAAGTAGCTCAGATATACTACAGATATTTAATATGATAGAGATTTTTAAACATGGCTAAATGTAACTAACATGATTCAGAATTCAGTTCTCTGAGCTATTATTTATGCAGAACTATCATTTGAAAAATTGATAAACCCTTAATTGAGAAGGTACTTATTTGAATGCTTTTTTATGGATTTATTTTTAAAGCTTAATGTTTCTGGCTTGCTGACTTGGAGATTTGAAAATGTACTTACAAAATAAAATACTTTTGTGTAAACTATGTTTTGTAGCATCAGCAAAAATACTGAAGAGCATGTGTGAGAACTTTTATAAATATTCAAAGCCCAAAAAAATCCGAATTTGTGTTGGAACATGGAATGTCAATGGAGGGAAGCAATTTCGAAGCATTGCTTTTAGAAACCAGACTCTGACTGATTGGCTTTTGGATGCACCAAAGATAGCTTGCATCAGTGAATTCCAAGGTAAGCTTGTGTTGTTGTTGTTGTTGTTGTTGTTGTTGGGTTTATTTTGATTTGTATTCACTTTGCATCTTTATCCTTAAAAGCAATTTTCACTCCTGAATTTTAGATCGAAAGAGCAAGCCTATTGACATCTTCGCTATAGGGTTTGAAGAAATGGTAGAGCTAAATGCAGGAAACATTGTGAGTGCAAGGTAGGTGCCACTGTTTTATAAATATTAAATTAAACAGACTGCCAATCTGTAAGATACTTTCAGAAATGAAATAATTTTGAGTAATTCAAAACCTAAAATCAAATGCTTATATTTGTCCCCGATACACAACTTGCCTATTGTGAATCCTTGCTGTTAATATTCTGCAGCTTTTTCCTATAAAAAGCCTATAGACAGTTGCTATGAATGCTTACCTGAAAACTGTCATAACTTGCTTTTTAAACAAATGTAGTATACACAGCTAGTGCACAAGGAGCAAATATGAATTCACTATGCTTTCTTATTGAGAGCCAGTCTGGGGTAGTGATTAAGCCCCCAGGCTAGAAACTGGGAGATTGAGAGATCTGGTCCTACTTTAGGCACAAAGCCTGCTGAGTAACCTTAGGTCAGTCACTCTGCCTCAGTCCTGAGAAGAAAACAATAGCAAAACACTTCTGAAATCTTGCCAAGAAAACTTGTCGAAACTCACTGAAAGAAAGCACTCCACTTTCTTCTTATTTATTTATTTGCTTATTTAATCAATTTGTAAAGCTGCCTATTTCAATAAATTACTCTGGGCAGTGAACAATAACAAGTAAAATAAAAGCAATGACATAATAAATATAAAAATACACCCCCACCTCCACAAACAAGCAAGTCGACAGAATATAGCAATACTACTTCCTACAGTAGTATTGATGATGACTTACCTAGTTAGGATAATGATATGTCTGCAAGAAAACAAGCAAGCTCAGAGAGCACCAAAGACCCCTCAAATACAAAAAAATAAATACAAAGATTTAAATATATAGCAGCAGAGAAAACAACATATACCGTATTTTCCGGCGTATAAGACGACCGGGCGTATAAGACAACCCCCTAATTTTACAGTTAAAAAATAGGT
>JAPKID020002842.1:0-12895 GCA_026931265.2 Tropidonophis doriae
AGGGTCACTCTTGGCACATACCTTGATATTCTGATATTAATTTAATCAGGGAAAGAACATAGTATCAATCATTATTTACAGACTTAAAAGAAAATTAAATTTTCCTTCTGAAGTGCTCAAGAAACCACAGCACAGGTTTTCTCAGCTTTTAAAGAAATTATAAGTTGAATCTTGTCTATTTTGGCAAGAATGTCAATTACAGATATTACTAGCTTATAAATTTACCTTTATTATATACTAGCAATAGCACTTAGGCTTATATACCACTTCACACTGCTTTTACAGCCCTCTCTGAGTAATTGATTAAAGTAACAGAGTCAGCATATTGCCCCTAACAATCTGGCTCCTCATTTTACCAACCCTGGAAGGATGGAAGACTGAGTCAACCTTGAGCCTGTCAAGAACAAGCTCCAGGCTGTGGGCAGAGTTTGCCTGCAGTACTGCATTCTAACCACTGCACCCTCAAAACTCTCATCAGGTATAACATGCTCAGCCCTTGATCACTTAAATTTCATACTGAATGAGGGGCCATTTGCTATAGCTACTGTTCTCCCTTTCCTCTCTGTTCTGACAAATCCGTGGGATAAAATAACTTACTTTCATATCTGCAACTGTTCCACTTAACATGATCTCATTTAATCACTCAACTGTTGATTCAGCACAGAGTCAATTGCAAGGGCCACAAGAATTCCAATTTGTCAGTTAATTCAGTTTGATTGATCTTGTATGTTAGATGTTACATGTTGTTAATAGGGCCCTTAATGCTATTCTGGCTCCAGCTGTACATTTCCCCAGACTTTCTCCAGAAAATTCCTCTTTATTGGTATATTTCTGCAAGGAAGAATCGGTGACTGTTATATACCAATTACAAGGATCTCATCCAGGGCTAGTCATGTGAGCAGTATTGACCAGTTGGCTGTGTCTTTATCTTGTTTGGCTTTGTTTGAATTCTCAGCTATCACCATGCCATGTAACACCCTGTCTTCCTCCCAATTACTGTGATACTGCACAGGAATCAGGATTTCTTGCAGTGCCTTCCAATGTCCTTTCTATAGCTTCCAATTTTTTTCTATGCAGTTTGGAAATTTTGCATTTCCTTCTTAGCAAATTTATACCCAAATTATTGCTTCGGGTGTTTTGTATGGCAATGCCATATGCATTGTTAGAGACTGACAAGCCATGCTACTTTTCTCACTGTGATGCATTCATTTTAGCAACACTCTTTACCATTTGATTTGCTTTGTCCTAGAATGCTTCATTTCATTGTTCATTGTTTTGTGTTTCATTTAATTTCTGCTCACAGTCATGCTAAGCCACAATTATTTAACAGTGGCTGTTGAATTAACCCTGGTGGATTTTTCATTCAATTATAGATCATGATATATAATTGTTGGGTTCACATAATACACCAAATGCAAACTAAATTACATTATAGCTTTTTGCTTGGGTGAATAGGGTCTTTGGATGCTGAGTATTATGGACATTATGAAAGTCTGGTAATAGTAGAGAATACTTATGTTACTTAGAAGAAATTGTGGGAAATTCCTTTGCTATATTAGTTAATCTTCTGGATTCTCATCCTTCAACAATGATTTGAAAATAGTAACAGTTACTAGAAGCTTGATTAACACATTTACCAATCTTGAATATATAAAACTATACAAATAGATATAAAAATAATAGGACATGTTCATATTAAGGGGTCAACCCCACAATTCACCCATCTGATCTAAATATTCCCTCTTCTTCAAAACGGCCTTTGGAATAAAGAATGCAGTCTTATTAAGTCATATGCAGGTTTGTTCACTGCAAAAAGATGACACTTTCTCCCAGATGCCCCAATATATTTTAGTTTTTTAAGCAAGACTCTAGGTAAGCAGCCCTTTCTGCAAAGTATAGTTTGCAGTCAAAAAAGATATGTCCTAAATCTTTAATGGCTAGTGCTGCAAAATACCCAGTCTTTCTTCAAATGGGACTCTGTGAAACCTTCCATGTCTTGCTGTGGAGTCCAGTTGTTCGAATCAATATCTAGAAAATGTTCTTCTGAGAGGTTGAGGCATGTAGATTGCTAAGTATTTTTCTAATTGGCACACTGATTTGTGTTGAGCCAGCCACATCAAAGTTTTAACATATTTAAGTGCTGCAATATAATCTTGGGCAACCACATCAATGATTGTTTGAAAGTTTCCTTGACCTTTAGATCTGATTGAACTGGGAATTGGATGGAAAATCCATATTTGTGAGATGACATTGGAAATTGGGCAGTCCAAGAATGAGGTTAAACCTCACTTCAAAACACTGCTTGAGGTTGTGTGTTACGGAATTGCTCTTTGAAACACATCTTGGGTAATCTAACTGGGTCCATAGATAGGAACGTGAGCCAGTAATTGAATATTTTAATTACTAAATGGCTTTGTATAGGGCCGTGATGGCAAACCTATGGCACAGGTGCCACAGGCAGCACGCAGAACCATTTCTTAGGGTACACGAGGCGTTGCTCTGTCAGCTCCAGTGTGCTTGTGTGCGCTGGCCAACTGATTTAGGCCTTCTTTTGAGGCTGTTTTTTGCCCTCTGAAGGCTTCAGGGAAGCTCCTGAAGCCTCTGGAGGTGGGGGGGGGAGGCTGTTATCACCCTCCCCAGGCTCCTAGAAAGCCTCTGGAGCCTGAGGAGGGCGGAAAAAAGGCACCAAAAGTAGGGGGTCACGCACATAGCATTATGGGTGTGGCACTCCCATGCACAACCCCCTGCGCTCCCCCTGCTTTTGGCACTCAAGCCAAAAAAGGTTAGCCATCACTGGTATAGAGGTTTACCCTTGCCCTTACTGCTGGGGCTAGTGTAGACTTATCTTTCCCAAGATGCATTTCAAAATAGTAGACTATCTGTTGCAATAAGGGGGCAGTTATATAACCCAAAAGTGCTGTGTCATATATGATCATTAGAACTATTTTGCTGTTACATACCTTTATTATTGGAATTAGAGAACCCTTGTAGCTACGGTTGGTAAACTGCCTTATGGTGTTGGCACAGGCTATAACCCTTAAAGAACTCCTCTTAAAATGTGGTCAAGAACCTGTTTCTGTAAAAACAAGTCCCAAGTACAGATAGAATTTAACTTGATCTATATGTTCCCTATCCAGACTCCAATTATATTTAGTCTGCCTTTTCCTGAAAACAACTACCATAGTTTTGGGCTTACTGACTTTTGGGTAGTTGAATGTGCAGCATGTACTAAACTTATGTAGCAGTCTTATCATTCCTACCCGGATGTATGAAATCAATACCATGTTGTCTGCATAAAGCAGAATATTTACATGTTTATTTTTTACTTTAGGCATGTGCATATCGGTAGAATGAAGGGACCTTGGGATGTTAGGAGTCCTGTTGAATGCAGTGGTTAGAATGCAGTGCTCTAGGTTAACTTTGACCACAGCTTAGGGTTTGATCCTGACGGGCCTTGGGCCTTGAGGTTAGCTCAGCCTTCCAGCCTTCCAAGGTGGGTAAAATAAGGACCCAGATTGCTGGGGGTAATATGCTGATTTTGTAAACCATTCAGAGTTCTGTAAAGTATTGAAATAAGTCCCATTGTTCTTGCTATATTGATAACATGCAGGTTAAACAAAATTGGAAGCAATGTATACCCTTGTCTTAGTCCTTCGTTGGTAATAATTTTTCCTGTTAGGGAACAGTCAATTCCTTTGTGTGTCCTTAAGATACGATTTTGAGTATAATGTTGCCCACCTGGTATTACAGTGGCTATATGTTTTGGTAAACTTTGGAATTTAAGAGAATTGAAAGGATAACAAAATTGGAAGTTGGGGAGGGGGCAGACCTTGCTCTCCTGTGTTTACATAGTGAGTGCAGAGTAGTTTCCCACTTAAATCCTCCTCCGGACTTGGAGGTCTTGTAATCCAATCTCTGCTCAAGCAGGAGACCCTATAGCTTTTCAGACAAATAGTTGTTCAAGAAGCAATTGGTTTCCATCCATTGCTTCTTGTTCTGCCTTTAGATGCTTTGGAGAATAGGTTGTCCCCCTTTTCTTTATGCAGCCCATTAGATATTGGAACATCGCTATCATATCACCCCTCGTCTTTCTTTTCATTAACTTCTTTTGATTTCAAATGTTGCATTGCTACTATTAAATGTGTTTTATAGCAGAACCATACATTCAGGAGAATGTTCATTTAAAGTAGTGTGGTTGGGATTGGGGCTCCATATATTTTGCTTGGCTGCAGTTTTTATCTCAGGTATTTCCACTGTCATTGGTGAGGCTGATGGAAGTTGTTCAACAACTTCTGGAGGGCTATGTATTTTCCAATCCTTATTTTTAGAAGATGCTTAGTTTTTCCCCACCTTATTCTTGACAACCTTACAGGTTGATCTGGTTATGCAGGTCCCAGGGGCAGCTAGGGCAAAGAAGACGATGCTGATAGCTTTGTAGCACTGCACATAGGTTCTTGTTTGTTTGTTTGTATTATTAAACTGATGGGCATCAAAGAAAATGTATGTATGCAGACTGTTCTTAACAACTATATTGGAGAAATCTGTCTCTGTTTAAAATCGTGAAGGCTAGATATTTATGTTTTAAAATTGCCATTCAACATTTGGACAATTTACTGCCCCAAATATTTGGTTGAGTCAGGTTTTTTATTTATTTTATTTATATTTCCTATTTCTAAACTGCCCATCTCCCTCAGAGTTTTTGCTTCATTTTGTGTGCTATTCAGATGGCTCATCTGTTTCTTCCACAAATTCAACAACTGACACACCAAACAGCTCCTAGGGTTTAGTTAATGCACTGTTTTTACAAGCTGATTTAGTTAAGGATATACAATATATGTATAGAAGGAGACTTTATCCCATATAAAACATAAACATTTTGCTGGATTTATAACTGCTGAACTATGCATATTATATATTTATTACTTTATGAATGACTTTCTAACCAATGTTTTCTCAAACATAATCCATCCCCTCAAAACAATAAAACAAATAAAATAAAATTGCTTTTAAAATCTCGGAAGTACAGATTGAACTTTTCCAGAATATAAGCTTAGAGTCCCTGAAAATCACAGAGAAACTGCTGCCCTGAATTTGTTTCCCCCAATCCAGATTCCTATTGTAATTTAAAGAGCAGACAAAGCAATATATTAAATTTAAAAGACTGCTCAATAATAACATCTCTGAAGCTAATTATGTGGTGTTTAATTACTGACAGCAAGCAAAGCACTGATGGAAGTAAATTAGATGCTTCTTTTCTAACCACAAGGTTCATTGAACAGATCGAGAAAAGAGCTTCCTCAGATGACTACCTTTTTCCATGGAATGGCTGTATGAATTTGGCAGAATTGCTGGCTAAAACATTCTGAACTTAGGTCAAGTGAAGGCAGGTTATGAACATATGAAGAAGCACCTAGGAAAATATTGTCAGTATTCCTGGGACTGCACTCTGCCTGGGACTAGCCTTGAAAAGTATTTGGAAGATGTAGCTGATTCAGAATGCAGCTGCACAAGCAGTCTTGGGTGTGCCAAGGTCCTGTGTTTCTTGAGCTACATTGGATTCTAGTTCTATGTCCAATTCAAGAAGTTAATTATCACCTTTAAAGCTCTTGATGGCATGGGATCAGGTTACCTGAGGAACAGTCTTTCCTCAATTACATCAAATCATCAGGAAAGCAGGAAAGGTATGTTACAGACTCTATTGGTTAAAATCAGGAAATGTATCTTAGAGATTCCATTGGTTAAAGAATTTTTATTGGCAGGATCTAGGAAAAGAGCCTGTTCTTCCCTCACCACAGACATAGGGAATATCTTACACCCAGAGATGAGATTGTCTACCTTGGCCTTTGGTGGTCGAAGAGTGGGGATGGCTAATGGCTTGAGGGTGCTCCCTCTACCTTTTTTAAAACTTCTTAACTTGTCTTCCTAACTCTGCACTTATTTTACTTTCACTCTGTTTTAATTCTGTTTTAATTATATTTCTTTTTTTATGGTTTTATTGTTTGCATCTGTAAACCATCAAGAGATATTTGGACAGTGACATGAATGGTGTTTAAACTGAATAAATAAATAAAAGACTTTTATGATGGTGGTGAAGAGCTGTCCCTAGCATTAAAATTCTAAAACAAAGCTATAAGAGACATGTAGTAAAATCTAAGGCATGCTATATTTTATATATAGTTATATTTTAAGTCCATTCACTATCCTCTGGTGCATTTTTATATCAAGTTGACAAATGGGCCATAGTGGATATAGAAGTTACTTCATAAATTGCATTAGAAGTATCTGATGTATTGAAAAATCGCCATGACATTACTGAATTCATTTCAAACAAAAATATATGTACAATATTTTCTTTTAGTCAAATAGTGGTTTTTCAATTACTAAACAAAGTGTCGCAATTTAAGAGATTATGCTTGCATGAAATAAAAAATAATCTTTAGGAAATAGGTTTTAAATATTGATAAACTGAGGGTGTCAAAATATTTCTTACAATTTCATATTCCTGGATGTGAAATGAGTTATTTTCTGTTCCCCTTTTGTGGAGGGACTCTGCTTGTCCCCCTGATAGATCTTTGTGTTTTCTTGCTGTTTGTATGATAACCCTGGGAGTAGGTGCCGAATTGCAAATATGTAGTACACACCCTTTGGTTTGTAAGGATTCCAAAAGTATGTAGGTGTATTAATTAATTAACAGTGTCATTTTACAAAGCAGGGTGAGTGGATATCTTTTGATATTTTACTTGTGGATTTCTTTTGGGAAAGAATAAAGGGCCTGCATATGTAGTTTGTTTGAGAGATTATTGGCAGTGACGGTCACAGTCAGACACAAAAGAAATTTAAATCAGATTTTCTTCATTTAAACCAGATTTTTTTTTAAAAAAAATCAGATTTGGTCTTTCTGGCTTAAGCTTTAGAATTTAATATTTTCAGTTTTTCTGTTTGCAGGCTATTTTGTGAAAAATTGTGGTGAAATATACATCTACCAGATTTGTTGAGTAATTGCTTGGAAAGGCTTACTTTATATATTCAGAAAGATTGTATAATGACACAAACAAGGAATTTGTGTTTCTTTAAATTAGGCTGATACTATTCAGAGTCGCCGCCCCGAGTCCCTCGTGGAGATGGGTGCGGGATATAAATACAATAAAACTCAAACTCAAAAACTCAGAGTAAACTCCAGTACCGATTAGAGAAGATAAAAAATATAATTCAGAATACCTGAAGGATTTTTGATCTATAATATAAAATATCCCTATGTTGTTATTAAATAATAATAATAATAAAAATTCATGTTGCACGATGTATGAAGAAAACATACTTTTATTTGCACATTTTGTGCAGTTCAAATGTTCGGCTCATTTTTCAGTCACCTTTTGTTATTTTGATGAATATTTCTTATGTAATGCTAAGAATATTTTTTTTATTTTAACATTCTAGATTTCTGAACAAGAGTTTTCACAATTCATCCTGCAATGTACTAACAGGGAATTATGTTTTGAAAAAAGGACTGGGACAAGAATTTTAGATGATAGCCTTTCTCTTACATCACTGCTGCTATCATTTTCAAGAAAATTCTCCTTTTCTTTTGATATAGGAAGCTGTAAAATATATGCTAGTGGATTTTTTTTTTAATTGTGGCACATTAATTTTTCTTCTAGATGTGAGTTTTAGCATTGCATATGAACAAAAGAGAAAAATGAGAAAACCTGGTGCGAGTAATTTAGATTAGCAGTTGTAGACTGACAAATTTGAAGCAGTTTTGGAGACTAAGAATTTCTCTCCTCATCTGTCACTGAATAATTCTCCAAGGGCACCTGAGGCATGGAACATGTTTGCGCAATTTATGGTTAGTGAAGCTGTAACTCTCCTGAGCCAGCTGGATTTGATTAAAATTACCCATGTTTTGGTTCCATCCTGTTTTGCCTGCTGCACTTGAAAAATGTACAAAAGTTGCAGTTGGTGCAAAATGCAGCCACTAAGCACTAAATCTTGCAGATAGTAGGGAACAGTGTAATGCTTGTATTGAGAGTTCTGTGCTGGTTGCCAGGTGCTTACTAGGCACAATTTAAAATATTGATGTTGTACCATTAAACCCACATTATTTGATCTCAAAAAGCTAAGCAGAGTTGGACCTCGTAATTGCTTGGATGGTATTGGAGAGCAACCATCCCAGTCTGGAGGAGGGCTTAAGTGGGAAATTACTCTGCACTCGCTATGTAAATACAAGAGAGCAAGGTCTCCCCCTCCCCCCCAATCTTTTGAATCTTATCTGGTTTTTCCCCCAGGCAAAAACTACTCCTTAGTCCTTGACTTATGACCACAATTGACCTTATAATTTCTGCTGCTAAGTAAGACAGCTGTTAAATTAGTTTTATGTCATTTTATATCCTTTCTGGTTACAGTTGTTAAGTGAATCATCGCAGTTAACTTAAAGTTAGTAACATGGTTGTTAAGTGAATCTGGCTTCCCAATTGACTTTGCTTATCAGATGGTGGCACAAGATGATCACATGACCCTGGGACACTTCAACCATCATAAATATGAACGAGTTGCTAAGCATCCACATTTTGATCACATGACCCTGGGGATGCTGCAACAGTTGTAAGTATGAAAAAATGGTCATAAGTCTTTTTTTCAGTGACATTGTAACTTCAAATGATCACTAAACAGATAGTTGTAAGTTAAGGACTACCATTAGTCTGGGGGGAATTCTGGTAAATAGAAATTGAACAACAAAGTAGCTTGTCTGAACTCTACCTGTGTTGCACCAGACAGATGCTGCGCTCTAGACTGAGAATTTAAAGTGGGGGAAAAATCATGGCATGGTCTTTTAAGTGTAAATGCTTAGAGCCTAAAAATCTTGAGGGACCCTCTTTCCTATGCTAAGCATATTTGGATGCTAGAGTCTTCAGATGAAATTCTTTTGAAGGCGTCCCTGCTGTGACCGAGTCATATATCTTGCATGCAGAAGAGGACTTTTGGTATGCCTCCTATTCCTAACTATGGAATGCACTCTCTTTAAGGATTGCCAATTATAAGTATGTACCAATTTTGCTTGCCATTACTTATCGATATCTAGTATTAATTTTAAACTTCTAACTTTTTGTATCTTGTTTTTTCAATTTGTAAATCACCTTGCTTACTCAGTCTGTGTGATTAGACAATCCTGCACTGAGCAGGGGTGTTGGATTAGCATGGTATTAAAATTTCAAACGTATCTTTGCAAATAAATCACTTCTTTTTTAGTGATGTAAACTGAACTGTTGAAGAACTTTCTAAAGCTCTGTCCCATTTGTAGTTTACAGCAACATCAGCATGTCTCTACTGCCCATGTTTCTTCCTTGATCATCTGGTAACCTCAGCCCATGATTTAAAAAGCTATTTCAGTGTATCTGTTAGCCAAAAGCCAAGAATGACTCATGATTCTTCTTATCTACACTGAGTTCTTTATTGAATCAATGTATGAGTAAACTGAAAATTAATAACCTAAATGGCAAAAATGTCAACTATTCTGACATTCTGAAACATAATGACCATTTGCAAAAGTTCTTTGCAATTATTTTCTGCCTTCAGAGATTTGACTTATACTTTGCTTCTGCAATTTTTAAAATTAAAATTATTTTGATTTTTTATGGAACACATAGTACAATTTTCTTGTTAATGTCTCAAATTGCCTGTACAATATTATCAAACAGCAGAGCTTCAGTATGAATATATGCCTTTAATGATAATTGGCAAACGTTTCTCATTTGCAACTGCCTTGTTTTATGACTTGTTTTCTTTTCCTTTTTTCTTTCCTTTTCATATGGAACTACTAAATATTTAATCACATTTAACTGAATAAAACTAGGAAGATTAAACCTGCCTGGCTTGGATTTATTTATGTAATAGTCCTATCAGGCTTGCAAGTCAAATTCTTTCAATGCTCAAATCTGCCTTCTTTAACTGCTAGAATGATAGGGCTTTGCAATCAGCTAGATTTACTGGATCTTCCACTTTTACTCAACTTATCACACCCCACCTTTGGCAGGCTGCCCTTTCGCTGGGTTCTCTTTATATTGTTTCTCTAAGGTGACACTAAAACCTTTAAACATCCCTGCTTCCTATCTTCTTTTTCAATGTAGGAATGACATTCTTTTAGGAAAAGTGGCAAATTGCTGGCCTCCATCCATCCACCCATTCAGGTTTACTTTAACTTATTTCTTTCTTTTTTCCTTCCTTTTTATGTTCAACAGTCAACAATTCCTTCTGCTAATTCAAAGCAGAGACTTAAGTTATCAGGAACAATTAAATTATTTGGTTTAAATAAATTACCTTAATATTTGTTTAAAATTGCTCTAGAATCAGGTTAACTATAGATCTAAAGATGGTCTTGTTTATTAGCAAAGAAGGCCAAGCTGTGACACAAGTCATCCAATGGAAGATACTTTGTTCTCTCTTGTCCCTTCTAACCTGTGACATGACATTTCTTGCACAAAGTATTGCGCCATATGATATTACTCTTTAGAAGAGAAGAAAGCAGAACAAAATCTGGTCTCTGTACCTTAGAATAAAGTAAACACAAACATTCCCCTTGTCACATTGTTTTCTTGTGACTCATTTTCAACTTTGGTATGACCTCAGTTCTGCTTGCTTTGTTATATTAAGAGAAAACTTCTGCAGTGCACTCTGATAGCTGTTTGAATTTCCACGGTACAAAAGGACTTATTTTCCCTTAGAACAATTCTCTAGCTTTCTGCCTTGTTTCACTTCTCCCTCCACAGATAGTCCTGGGGTTCCTGACCCTTGATTTTTTTTGGAGTCAAGAGTATCAAGAGTTCTTTATAAGGATTCAATACAACAGAAGAAGAATGTGGGAGTCAGTGCCCATTTGAATCTGCATGTTAAGTGAATTGACTTGCTGTTAAGTGAATTGACTTGCTGGTGTGAATCTGCATGTTAAATGAATTGACTTGCTGTTAACCATTCTTGCCAGGTAACAAATTCAGGATTAACTTGCTATTCTTTCTTGAAATATGTAAATTGTTATCTGTGATCTTAGGTGCACAATTTGTGAACTGTTCTGTTGAGTTGTTCTAAAATCTTTTTCCTAGTTCTTATATTTGCTCTGAACTGGCCTCTGCTATTCTTGTTTTAATATTTGCTTTGAGTGTTGTAGTTAAGAATTCATAGTTAGATGGAAGAGTGTTGTGTTTCTTTAAAGCAGAATAAAAGAAGAGTGGGAAGAAAGTCCAATTACTTGACAACTAGACAAAGACTGGAACTATACCGTTAAAATATGGCCAGAAATACTAATCTAATGAACTGCTCACTAACCATGTTTTGTCTGCCTAACCAATAACAGGAGGTGTTCATAAGAATTGCAGCTAAAAGGTGTGTGTATCGCTGTTAACTCTGTAAACTAGACAGAATGAAGTTAATAAAAAGTCTAACTATAACTACTGCTGGTAAATCTCATGCACTGCTATTCACTGAATCAGACGCTTAACACTCTTTCTGCTTTTTGGATAGTCAGATCTTTCAGAAGTGGATTTTATTCTTTGTGATATATAAATGCAGGTTGCTGTATTCATATGATTTTGACGACATCAGTAAAAAGCAAGATGACTGAGCTGAGTTTTTGGAGAGAAAAGGAACTTTACCAAGAAAATTCTCAACGTGAATAATTTCAAAAGCAACTTCCAAAAAATATATTGCCTAGATTTTATGAATTTGGCAGAAATATATGTTGTGATGCTAAATATCTTCTATTTCTGAAAACCAGTGTAATCTCTTTCTAAGATAAGAGAGTTGAAACGGACTTTTTAAGCCACTGAATCCAACCCCTTATCAGAGTTGGAATCCAAACTGAAGTATTGCCCATAGATGTCTCTCTAGCGTCTAGTTGAATTCCTACAGTAAAAACAAAGTACTGACTTCTTTGTTCTGCTATTGAATTATTATTAGGAAGCTTTTTTCTAAAATTTTTCTGACATAAATCAAAATCTCTCTTTCTGTAACTGAAAGCATATTTTGCTTCTTAAACTCTGAACAACAGACAGTTGCCTCTTAGTATTTAAAGAAGTGTTACCTATCAAATTCATTCCCAGTTATATTTTCAAATGGCTAAATACACCCACCTCCTTTAATCTTTATTGGATTTAGTTTTTAGTTGTCTGATGTTTCTTGTTGCCTTTCTCTAAGCCTATTCCAGTCTTTCTGGAAAAAATTCTTATGCTATCACCACCAATTCACATTCAGTGTCTTATCAACAACTATTTCAAAAATGTTTTAGTAGTGGCTATTAAGTCATGGATCTTCATTGCACAGCTTTGTTTCCCCTCTCCCCAAGTTATTTTTAGCAACTTTGGTTTTTAACACAGTTATGTATTTACTTAATTGTCAGGCTGTCCATACAGAAATGGTTTGCTTATCTGACGTCATGGGATAAATTGTCAAATGCTTGCTGGAATTGTATCTACAGCAATTCTATAATCCACTAGGGAAGGTGCCTAATTAAGATACAAGTTAAGATTATTTTGGCTAGACATCTTTTGGATACATCCACATTGACCTGGCAATTACTGCAATTGTTCTGGTTCTGGAATTTGAAACTCATTCTAAATAAATAGGTATTCCTTGAGCTTGTTTCTGTCAGTCTCAAGTTTCAACACTGCTTTTGCTTTTTACAATTACCTAGTGATGTACTCTATCTTGGAGATGGCTGAGCCAAAATAGGAGTCCAGTGCTTCTGCTATTGCTTTGTTACCCACTATTTTGCCATTCTGTGATTAATTAATTAATTAATTTTTCCAAGGGGCCAAATGAGAAACTGAGGCTAAACCAGTAGACCCAACACATTACTATGAAGTGTGTAGGCACCCACGCACATGAATTGGAAAAAAAAAAGTCACCT
>JAPKID020002843.1:0-12893 GCA_026931265.2 Tropidonophis doriae
AACAGTACATACAAAATTAAAATTGAATTAAATAGCCCTGTACGAATTTATAAACATTAAAACTGTAACCCATAAAAACAAATTGCATTTGTTGCAATTTTTTGATGGGATTTTAATATAGTATTATTTTTCAATGTAAGCTAGCAAATGATTTAGAGGATCCCTGAGATAGTCTCAGGGATCCCTAGGGGTCCGAAGACCACATTTTAAAAACCACTGTTCTAAAGGTTAGTCCTAGCTCCACCAATCAACTTGGGCAAAAATATTTCCCGAAATTTTCTTTCCCCATTGAGTTTATCAATCTTACCAATCTTAGTATCATACCAAAAGCAATCTTGCGATTTTACCATCTTAGCAAAAGTTCCAACATCAACAATAAAGTTCTAATTTATTGCCATTTTCTGGAGTCAATATTTCCAAGTAAAAACGGTACTTTCTTTTTTTAAATCTTTCAATATGTTTTGCCTCAGATTTTAAGGAATAGTAGCTACCCAATCTACCTAACGTGGTATCTTAATTCTTCAAATTGGGGTAGTTGCCAAAAAAGAAAAAGCTATTCAGCACCTTACACACAGGCCTAGCGCTAGGAAAGGGAATGTATAATTCAGAATGGATTGTTTCCAGCACCCCCACTGTTATAGACAAAGACAAAAGGCAAAGCTAGTAGCTGGAACAACGAGTGACTGTTCCCCTGGCCAAGAGAATGATTGTTGGGTTACCCAATTATGCCCACAGAGGAGCAAATTAACTGTTCCCTGACATGCCCTTACTGGGTCGATGCCCACCTCCTACCCAAAGGCAGAAAACAGAGTTTGCTTTCTTTGACAAAAACTGCAGGTGGGGAAAGAAGAGAAGTCAACGTTTCTGGATTTTGCAGAGGGGACAGGAGCATCATGCTTCCCATTCTATTCTCACACTCTCCCCTTTAAGTCACAAAATTTGAGGAGGGGGGAATTATTCCAAGGAAAGTTTTCATGTTCCTCTATTTTCATTGCAAAATAGGAAATGTTTCCAATGTATATCTGTAGAATCATATTTTAAAGTGTGAATTCTTCAGCCCTTGTGGAACAAATTTGTGCAAAGTGCGCTCATCTTGGAATGGCAGCCCATGTTCTCTCTTTAGCCACATCCATTCAGCAACATATGCCACTAATCCTATGAAGTTACCTAAAGTAGTAGATATGAATGAATAAAAAGAGGACTTCTGACCACCGATGCATGTCTTCTTTTATCCTTGAAGATTGATTCCACAGACTTACACCTAAAAACCAAGCTTTACTTCTAGAACATAAGGCAGGTTTAGCATTGTCTCACACCTCTTGATAAATTTGGAGAACACTCTCTAAAAAGCAGTTTAAAAACACAATCTAAAACTCTTTTGAACTTCTTAAATCTGTTTGTTTTAGTTTTGATAAAATTCATGATTATTCTCCACACCGTGTCCATTTAATTTCAATAAATGGGATGGGGATGGGAAGGGGGGAAAATGTCAGAAAATGTCTGCTAAAAGAAAATTCTTAAGAAAATAACCAAAAAGGAGGTGGACAAGATTGGTTTCCATTTGGCAGAAAAATGCCAGCAGTACCTTTTGATAGTCCAGCTAAACCAGAAGTCAAATGAGAGAATATCTGAGAGTCTTTCAGATGGACAACAGTTACTGCAAATGACATTATAGAATTAATAGTCCACTTTTCCATCTTACAAGTTTTATTTATTTAAGGACACTGGAAAGCACTGGAAAATTAGAAATGGAAAATCTTGAGTAGTAAATGTATGCATTATCAACTTTGGTGTACCACAAAACAGAGCCACCTAAAAGAAGTAACAAATGTTTTATGCCTTAACACTACTTTTCAGTACTATGCAGAAAAGTGACAAAGTTCTGTCAATTATAAAATGCAGGATGAAGACTTTGCCCAGGAGCACCTGTTCTATTAACTGAGAAACAAAGCATGTATAATAGAAGCTAATGTACATATAAAATAAGACATTATCTTAGGTTAATAGATTAATATTATATTATTAATAATATATTCTGTGGTAAAGTTCCCTCTGACTATTTTAACCAGCATGCGTAACAAATGATTTTATTAGGTTGCCACAGTATGATGAGTAAGATGAAAATATTTTTCTATCTGTACCCTGTACCAACAGTGAAAAAAAACCCACCTCCTGACCAATTCACTGAGGAAGATGCAGTTCATTTCCAAAGCTACTTGGAAGCCAATAGTAGGGGAGGTATTAAAAACAGCAGTTGACAAAAAACACAGACTAGGAGGTACACCAAAGCAGGCGGCTGGTGCGACTGATAGTCACTGCATGACAAAGAGGAAAAAAGAAGGGATTCTAGCAGAGAGTTGATAGGGTGAATTCAAGTTAGGTGAATTATCTCCCTCATCCAGAAATGCCTAAGGAACGCCTAGCCTATCTCCGATATGTGCAGTGTTGGAACCTTCAAAACAAAGAATGGCAAGATATAAACTATGATTTAATTCTCTACACATAATGTATGCATGGCTAACTAAGGAAAATTAGGTTTAAAACATTCTTAGAGAAATCTCTTTGAAGATCTATGAAAGATTTTATATTGTGTTGGTTTGCATCAGTGTCTGAGTGTAAAGGTTTACTGTGAGCATAGGATGTGTGCCGGGGAGGATCCGATGGGGCATAAGAGAGCCCAGTGACTGATCAATCCCTCAGCGGACAGTGCGCATGCACCCTTTGCATTTGATCACTGTAGGAAAGAGAGGCTTGTATAGGCCTCCCACATCAAAGGCCAAGCCCTTGACAGAGAAGAAGGGTGGACAGGATGAAACGGGAAGTGGGAAAAGATCAGCTTCACCTTCCTAGAAATGATCTGGTGTGGAGATTTTCCACATGTAAAGAAGGAGAAAATAGAATCCTATTTGTGCCTCTTGGGAATTTCTCCATCCATGAAGAATGTATCAACGGTGGACAGAATAGAGTGCAGTACATTTATCACATATTAAATGTCAATACCTCCCTAAAAGACATTTGCTCTGAAAATTAATCACCAGCTTTTTGTTTATTACCTTTGCAAGAATCTGCTTTATAAGAGATTAGATCATTATCCACTATTATCTGGGAACAATAAACTATTTTCTCTATTCAGCTTCTTTCAAACAAAGCAGCTAAAAACAAGCACAATCCTATTTTTTCGGGAGCGGGTGGGCACTAATATTTGTAGCCAATGGTTGCAACATTATTATACTGAATTTGGAAGAATAATGTTATTAAAGAAAAATTAAAAAATACATTTTGAATTTTCTCTTGTTTTCAATCACTGTCTTAATTATAAAATATAATTAAACAACACATCTTTCAGTAGAACATGAGAGGAAACAGAGATTAAAAGCAAGTTGCCAAAAACCCTAAAAGTAAATATCCAAGCAATTTGCTTAAGGAGAATTGAACGACTTCTTCAGAGATAAAAATCAAATCTAAATAACATGAAGATTTATTCTGGTCTGAGTTGAATGAAAGCTTTTAATAAGTATTACAGATTGCAAAGATATGTACAGCCAAAAAAGAGAGCAATAAACAACTTAAATTCTGAGCATATCCAGCTTCCCCAGCAAATTCATAACAAGATCATTCAAATACACACTTAAGTAATAGAAGAATATGTATGTATAGTATGAATGGCAGAACACACAGCTCATAAAATATATCACCACAAAGGTGGCTCAAACATATCAAAAGGACACACCCAAAATATAAAATATATGTAGTGAGTCACAGGTGAGCCAAAGCCACAAATAGGCACAGTTCTAAAACTAGCAAAAGTATATTATGTCAAGAGTACATTAGGCTAAACTGCACTGGATTAGTACTAAAACCAAATTCACTATGCTCTGTGGAAAACATTGTATCAATATTTACTGCTCAGCATAACCTACTTATTTTATCCTACTTTAAAAACTCTTTGAAGGTAATAACGAAATTAATATAGTGTTCTGTTTTATATAAAACAAACTTGTATTTAAGAAACTAAAAAAACACAAATAGGTTAACTTGTTTGGAGACTGGGAGAAGTAGAGAATGTGAAGTGGCCCTAATCACTCTTACTAAAATTGTCTGCCAAATTTCTCTTGAGCAGGAACATAGTAAGAGACCAGAGACTGTGTGGAATTTTAGCAACGAGATATATTTAAAAGTTGACAACTACTTCTAACTTGTACTGAAATTACTTCCTAGGGGTAAAACAAAACACAAAACTTTGTATTAAGCAAGGCTATATCAATAAATTTATGTAATATTATTTGACAATAGGAAAAATTGCTTTGCCATTGCCATCTTCAGAGGTTGTGGTTGTTGTTTTTTTAAAAAGTCTAGCCTACAGACTTGGGATTTTTTAGTGGTCTACTATTCATGTCCAATACTGCTTAGGTTTTATGAGATCAGCCTGATGGTGGGTTCCGGATCCCACTGCAACCAGTACGCTGCGACGGGACAGGGTATCCACCTCGGGCACACGTGTTGGACATGCACGCGCACCCACCACTGAGACACTCCAGCTGCTCAGCGGAGTTTGCACAGGCACCGTACGCTACGCACACATGTGCAAATTGCCTGGTTGGCTTAAATACAGGTAAAGAATGTGGGTGGGCGGGTGGGCCCTCCAAAACACCATTCCGGTACAGTGGCCACTGCTCCCAGCTGCCACCAGAACGCCCATACTGGGGCATACTGCCCGGAACCCACCATTGGATCAGCCATAGTTGTCTTGTTGCAAATGGCAAGCAAAAACAACCCAGTAGAATGGAACAGCAAATCATGTTTTTACCTTCTAGGAGGATGCTATTAGTCAGGAAACAACCCTTTTATTAAGAGCACTGGAGGCTGTTGATAATAGATCATTATTTGCTTATTGTTCTTAATGTGTATCTTGCCCAGGTTTCCTGGGATCAGAGGAATAGTAGAATTCAAGCCACACATCTCCCTTAAAGATTCAATCTGTTAAAAGAGCAGGTTGTTTGATGAGATGCATGTAGGTAGTTCTTGATTTATAATCATTCATTTACCAACCATTCAAAGTTACAATGGCAATGAAAAACAGAAATTTACAACAGCTCTTTATACTTAGAACCATTTCAACATCCCCATGGTGACTTGACTGAGATTCAGATACTTTGCAACTGGCTATATTTATGATGGTTGCAGTGTCCCTGGATCTAGCAATCACCATTTGCAACCTTCCTAACCAGCTTCTTGAAAAGGAAAGTCAATGGGTGGAAGTCAGATTCCTATGACTCCATTTTAACTGCAGCAAATGAGGCTGTAAAATCAGGCACAACTCCTTGCCAAACAATGGAAATTCTGGTCCAATTGTGGCAATAAGTGAAGGACTATCTGTATTAGATAGAATTGGAACACTTCCACATTTCCAGATTTGTGTTTCTACTATGTTGTCCGTGTTTTCCTGCTGAGCATATTTGTTTGTTGCTCGGTTATGTAGTCTAAATCATTAAAAAGATTGAATTTTCCCATTATCAGCAAAGAGACCAGAGTAAGTCCCTGGTTTGTTTGTTTTTTCAAAAGCAGGAATTTTTGGTTGACTTTGTCTTCTAAGTTGTGAGCTGCAAGTGAAGTAGCATTATTTACAGGTCTTTAAACGGGAAAGATGACTTAATGGCTTTATAGGTTCCATTTCACAGCACCAATTGGGTGTTTTGTTTTTAATTTGGAAACAGCTAGCCATTGGGACTTCATTTTAAATGCAACTGGAATTGATTTGATCTGTTTTGAGAGTGTTCCATCTTCAGAAATAAAACAAAAAGATAGAAATAGATAGGGCGCTAACTTCCCCACGCCCCACCTTTCTTTTTCAGAAGGGAGTGATGGCTGCAAAGAATCGGGTTGCATCCTGTGCTTTGTTTTGTTTGAATAATTGTTGCATGGATTGAGACTGCTAAAGTTTCTTTTCTTTCCATTTTGTCTAGAATAATGGGAGTGGTGGGATTTTTTTATTGCTGCAAAACTTCTCCCATATCCCAGTGTAGGGAACTTTCAGCTTCCTGTCCTGCTGACTGACTATAGTTATTGTTTAGAATGTCTGTCCCTCGTGATAAGGTATCTCACCCTATCCTCTATGTAGCTATAACACACAAACAGAATTACAGCTACTCAGAAAAAAAATACCTCACTGCAAAATAGCGAACACACTCTTTTTTCACCACCATGGAAAGCAATTTGTTTTTAAATGTAATAAACAAATGGTGAATTGGCAGCTTCATAGTTTTCTAGCAACCAGATACCTAAACGGAAGTGGACAACTATGGCCCTGGGAATATGCATTAAGATGTGCACCTCTATTGAATCTAGAGCAACTTTTCAGCCAGCAACACATGTGGACCAATCAATATATCCTGAAAACCTTGATTGGGGGAGTATAGCATTTGGAATGCATGCTTTTCATGAGGGCCTTCTTTTTCCTCCAAAATCTTCAGTAGCCTAGAATAGGGCACTAACTGAATGATGGTTTTCACACTCTTCAGCTGTAAAAAAGCATTGATTAATAATGAAAATAACTGCATAGCTAACTTATAGATCAATAAGTCCAATAAAACCTAAACCTTATAAAGTCTTTAAAGTAGCGGCATGTGTATGTCCATACACATGTTTAAAGACAGTGAGACAGAACCTATATCTCTGAAGGCATACAAAAAGAATATACCCATCAAAGATAAGCATCCAAACCTTTGTTCATATGATTCCCCCAAAGTACCTTTTATATTCCTTTAAAAAAGAGATTCTGCTATAGAAGGATGACAATAGCAAGATATATGGACTATTAGTAAAGCTAAAGGTTTCCTCTGTCCAGTCATGCCTGATTTTAGGGGCTAGTTCTCATCTCTGTTTCTTAGCTGAGGGGGCCAGCATTATCCAAACACACTTTTGTGATCATGTGACCAGTGTTTCACAGGATACTGTTACCTTCCCACCAAAGTGACACCTTTTTATTTACTTATATGTGCATGCTTCCAAACTGCTAGGTGGGCAGGAGCTGAGAAAAGTAACAAGAACTCTCCCCATTGCATGACAGTTTTCCAGCTGACAAGTTCAGTATCTTTAAGCATTGAGTCATTGTGCGTGTGTGTCCCCCTAGATTAGGGGGTGTCACACTGGTGGCCCGGCAGACTGGATGCATCATGTGCAGGCCACACCCACCTCAGCTCAGCAAAGGCAAAAATACCATGACATGATCAAGTTTGACAGCCGTGCTCTAGATGGACTACTATCTGACGCAGTATTATAAGCTGGATCCTGGACCAGCTGATTGGTGGAAACATACCAGCATTACTTTCAAAGCATTAAAAAAATTGAATTAAAGACAGTCATCTCTTTTCTCATCCTACTCCACAATATCACTGCTTTCCTTGAATTAGGAGAACAAGCCCTGATTTTGAAATAACCAAGCCTGGGTCAAAATTGTTTGGGGACCTTATTCTCCCTCCCACTCTGTCTTCTCCAGAAGGATTACTAAGAGGCCATAAAAAGAGTTTTTACTTTTGTGTTCACAGAGCACACCTTTATTTGACCAAATGAGTCAACTAATATTATTGTTTAACTTCTAGTTTACAAAAGAATGACTTAGAAAGTTAAGGGGATAAAAGGAGGTGGGGAAGAAAAATTTTGTTAGTTGGGAAATAAGTATTTGAAAGTTGCTGGTTTTATAAATTGTTTTATCAGAAGATGAAGGAGCCTTTCTCTCATTTAGAGGCTTCAACTTAATTATGCTATGGTTGCTACTAAGTGCTGTTCTTGAGCACACTAAAATGATGGAGGAAAATAGGAGCATCTGGAGTTCAAAATACAATCAGAGCTTTGCTAAGTGAACCAAATGATTCCTTGAGGTCTGGACGATTCTGCTCTGCTATATAAAAGAGCTAAAAAAATATAAAAAGAGGAAGTGGATGGCTTGTCAACCAATTGCTAATACACTAAAAATACGTTCTTCTTCTGCCTTTTTATAAATCAGTCAAATAAATTACTCTTGGGTATTTTTGTACTTACCAGATTATTCATGATGGGGAACAGGAGAAAGTTAGAAATTGTGAGGCAACTATAAAACAGTCAAGAGCAACCTCTGGTACCTCTCTGTGTTGTTACCACTTTTGTAATTTTCAGTCATCACTTGAAAACTACATTTTAATCAATAAAAACTACTCACAATTAAGATAATGGAAAACCCTAATCCCTAACTTCAAAGACTGGCACTGAAGAACTAAGAAAGATCAACAAGGTCATCTGACACAACTAGAGGCAGGTTGAGTAAATTCAGAGAATTCCACTCATAATGCTCTTCATTGTGGTCCCTGTGATTCATGTAAATAGCTGAGTAACAAACTTCATTACCTAGTGAAGTATCTGGTAATAAGGTGATAAAAGGGGGGGGGGTGTATTACTGTTGTTGCATCCTTCTGAGAATTGGGACAGTGTGAAAGAAAAGTGTGAGCCCACAGAACTGCCTGGCATTAGTTCAGTGAAAAGGCTTCCAGATGAAAAATACAGATGTCACTGTTGCTTTTTCGTGGAGTACATGCATATCTGAAGGCAGCACTATTGTTTCACCTCATAATGAATTTTGATAATTATCACTGTGTGATTGGACAAATGATTGAACAAAGCAATCCTTTTAGATGCACCACAGAAAATCAAAATAAGTGTTGTTGTCTTTGGAATGATGCTGTTTGGTACCCAAAGAAAATCAACAATCACTGGACATCAAGATGGTAGAGTGATGACAATCTTTCCATTATCAACAAATACCCAAAGAAAAAGCAGATAACATAATGACCTGGTTTAAATGGAATGCAGAAATGGATTTTGAAAGATTGAAGAGATTTAATGGAAAGACTTATTTTTATTCCTATGAAGAATAAGGATGAATGGCTCTTTAGACATGGCACATTACACCTTCATTTGAAGGAGCAATGTCACAGCAGATAAAAATGCCATCTTTCATAATAGGAAATGAATTGGAATAGTAGACATCAATTTGACATTCATGGTGGCAAAATGAGACAAGCTCACAAACAGGCACAATAAAAGTGAAACCAAACCTTTCATGACAAGCTTTACAGAGAGGAGAACTACATCTGCAAAGAATTCTAGCTCACTGCATGTGTTGAAGGATGGAAACTAAAGAAGCAGAAACCATCGCACTCAAGCCAGAAAGAATCATGATATAAATAATGTAAATGCCTTCCAATTTCAAAGAAATGCTAAAAGTTCATGGACATGAAAAGACAGGAGGAAGAAAATTAAAACTTAAATCCTAGGACTGATATTATCATTATATAAATATTTGTAACTTGACTTCAATATTCTGCATTAGGCAGGTCTCCTACATATGTATGACTCCTTTCCTGTCTTTTACAAAACAACATACCTTGAACCGGTGGGGCTTCTAATGTTATCTACTCCATTAATATGAGAAGAGTTTCTGAGGAGTAGAATTCTGAGCACACATAGCCCGAATTCTACTGTAAAAACTCCCACTAATGGATTTTAAGAAACTAATAGTACCTTCTTTACTTTGGGCTTGAAAATAGGCAGGATCAAATTCTCCAAACTGTGAAATAAAAGAAATTGAGGTGCAGGTGGTACATTAACTTTTGCTAGATAAAGAGTAAGTTGGGTTGAGATGCTTGAGGAACTAGAAAAAGTTTCAGCAAGTAAAATGCATGTGACAAGCATTGACCTGGTTTCATCTTTAATGGTCTTTGTAAAGACTATGGTGCATTTGCATTACCAGGCTACTATTGTTTAATGATGTAAGAATAAGGCACATAGGGTGACCAGTATAAAACTAACTTATTTATGGACTACAATGTTGCTTGATGCAATCTCCTACTTCATACAAAATCCATAAAAACTCAACATGCCTTCCAAATTATGAAAAATGCAGCTCATTGACATTTTGGGATGACTATAATGTGGACCAATTGCTTTGGATGCAAAGAAAATATGTACCTTATTCAGAGTGGATCAGAAAGTTTACAAAGCTATGAGATATTAACATCTAGACAAAACTTCTAGAGGGGAAAAAAGAACAGAATAAAGAAATATTTTAAGATAATTGTGAAAATAGAGAATGAACATGCTATTGCTATGGTTATTTAAAATGGAATTTATTTATTATTGTGTTGTATGCATGTAAGTTGAAACTCCCACCAAGAATTCTGGAAATTCTGAAATTTCTAAAGAGGCTCTATTGAGGAGCATTAACAAACACTACATCAAACAACATGTAGTAACTGCAGGGAAAAAGTTCTATTAATCTGGTAATAGTTTTCGGGCTGCAAAATACATAATTATAAAAAAGCATAATTTCAAATGTTCAGGTCCTACAGCTGTCTTCATTAGATGCATGGAGTAAGTCACTATGGATAGATTAGCTATATGGAATTGTAGCCCTAGACTAAAAGGTTCTCCACACCTGGTTTAGAAACTTTATCAAAAGTATTTTCCTGAAAGAACTGCAATAGAAAAACATAAATACTGTACTGTAAGAGTTACCTGATGGATAAAACTAATTTGCTCTAGTATCTCATTTCCAGTGATCAGCAATTCACCATAATTATATGTATGTGGAAAACAAATTCATTCCCCCTCCCAAGTTTTCATACTATTCGTGAATGTCTTAGACAACCCTAATACACAGATCTGCCTACTGTTTTTTTGAAAGTGCGTTTGGAGTGTACTCAGCACATTTGGAATGGTAATGAAGATTGTGTTCCCAGGTTGGGGAGAACAGAAGCCATTTTCAATGCATAGTAAAACTACACACACAGCACTTCTTTTGAACATCCTCCCCATCCCCTGGGCCTGTACACTGAATAAATCACAGCTCCCATTTGAGCAAGGAGATCCATTAAAGTGATGGAGAGAGAGGTGTCAATAATTTATCACTTCTTTTATATAATTTAAGAACTTCCTCAGTGGAGAGCAAACACCACCAAAGTATAGATTTGACAAGGTTTTGATGCATGGTGGCCTGTCGCTGGAGGGAGATGAGGGCTTGAAGATGAAGGACTTCCTTCAAACAGAAAAATAAAGACAGAAAATAAGAAGTACTTTGCATATTTGGCATTGCTGCTCACAAATAGAAGGATACTGGAGCATTCCCTTTATCCATTAGAACAGTGATGGCTAACCTTTTTTGGCTCGTGTTCCAAAAGCGGGGGGAGTGCAGGGGCATTGTGCGTGAGCGTGCCACACCCATAGTACTATGTACATGACCCCCTGCTTTTTTCTCCCTCCCCAGGCTCCAGAGGCTTTCTAGGACCCTGGGGAGGGTGAAAACAGCCCCACCACCACCTCCAGAGGCTTCAGGAGCTTCCCTGAAGCCCCCAGAGAGCAAAAAAATGGCCTCAAAAGAAGGCCTAAATCAACTGGCCAGAGCACACAAGCACGCTGGAGCTGACCGGGCAACGCCTCACGTGCCCTAAGAAATGGTTCCGCGTGCCACCTGTGGCACCCGTGCCATAGGTTCACCATCATGGCACTAGAATGACAAAGGGATGTGGCTGAAAGTTCTAAACTATCCCACATTATGTACATCCATGATGGAATTTGGAATTTGGACCAGATGATTCAACTGGAATGGCAGATTACCTGAATGCTTAACATAGAATATAATACTTCAAGAATAACCTGGTTTAATCAAATTGAATATCCAAGAATTAGCCAAGTATATTATTTCTAACCATAAAATCTCATGCCTGGATGTGCATAAGCAGGACATGAATTGCATCCCCTCCTTTATCAGTTAGTTGCCAACAGCATCTGGTATCCAGAAATACATTCTTCCCAGGGGGGCCCATTTAAGTAATATCTCCCCTATCTCAACACCATTTATTGAGGCTTGTTTAACTGCATCCTAACATGACTAGATTTATTCATATATATATTCCCTTCCCATACTTCCAGATGTTCTGAGAGGATTTATGAGATGTAGCAAAAAGAAAGAACATGACTAGATTTAAAGTATTTTGCATTGTAAGATTTTGACGCTTGTATAAATTAATGCTAATTTACAATTATTTTCTTATTTTAAAAAAAATATTTCTACTTGTCAAGGGTAACAAAGGAAACAGCACAAAAACTTTCTTTTTTCTTTTTCTCTCTTCCTTCTTTCTCCATTTATTTATTTATTTTTATTTCTAATTTATAAGCCGCGCCCATCTCCCCGAAGGGATTCGGGGCGGCGTACAGGGATTCGGGGCGGCGTCCATCTCCTTCCTTCGTTCCTTCCTTCGCTCCTTCCTTCCTTGTCAAAGAAACAAATAATGTAGTACAAAATAAACAAAATATTCAATTACCATGTTACAGGAACAAAAGTTAGCCCTGTCCGTTGTAACCTTCTATATAAGACAGACTAATCAGCTTATCCAGCCTTGAGCATACCCAGCATCTTCTAGCAACCAAACTTTTCACAGAAAAGACCAGTCTCCTAGTAAAAACTGCAGAATCTCAATTTCAAACCATCCTTTGCATTTAGTAATAAGGGGGAAACAAAGTTTCAAGTATAGAATATATGGAATGGTAGAAAAAGTCATGGGGAATTGTCTCAATAGCTTCACCAAGCATGGAGAGAGGTTCTGTGATTATATTATTGATCTACTCGTTCAACATACTCAAAGATAAAGCATTAATTGTTGCCAATATAATTATACCTTCCTATGCATAACGAAGAGATTGGAAGAAAGATAATTACAATCAATCTTTATAAAAGTCCACTATAGAGGCTCCCATATTAATTATTTGAAATTTTGGCTCTATTGTTTTGAACAGGGGTCCCCAACTTTTTTGGCACCAGGGACCAGTTTCATGTTAAAAAAATTCTGCAGACCAGTGGCCATGGC
>JAPKID020002844.1:0-12892 GCA_026931265.2 Tropidonophis doriae
ATTTTTGCCATTTTTCGCCTTCTGGAGGCTTTAGGGAAGCCTGCTGAAGCCTATGGAGGGTGGAAAACAGCCCAAAGGGCAACCTGGAAATCCGTTCCTTCTGTTTTGTGTGTTGGGGTATTTTTCACCCTCCCTATACTTTTAGAAAGCCTCTGGAGCCTGGGGAGGGCAAAAATCAGATCTAAAGGGCTGACCAGAAGTTGGAAAACAGGCCATTACCATCCTCCGGAGACCCACCAGGTGGGTGGGGTGCCTGTTTTTGCGCTCCCCAGGCTCCAAGAAAGCTATGGGGTGTGTGGATGTGCATACTTTTGGCACCCGAGGTGAAAAAGGTTTGTCATCACTGCTCTAACCTCTCTCTTACCATATGTCATAAACTGAGACCAAAAAGCATGACCCAATTTTTTTAAAAAAATGGCAAGAAGATCCCTAAGTCAAACTGCTACATAGGTTTGTCAGGGACAAGTGATTTGTACCATTCCTGTTCTCCCATTCAATTTCCAGCTGCTCTCCCTTCAGTCTCCCACTTTGTCACAGAACAAGAAACTGCTGAGGTTTAGAAATGTTACAAGATTAGCTGTCCCTCCCTCCCAACTCTGTCCCTGATGTTAGGGTGGTCAATTACAAAGTTGAAATGGTGAAATTTCCTGGGCCTTTGTTTTTGTGTTGGTAATATAATTACCTTTCTCTTCAAAGTTGGCTTATACTCTGTCCATTTTGCTTGGCTTTTTATCACCAACAGTTGCAGATGGGATGCTATGTCCCCATGCTGATATGACAGTATTCATTTATTGGGTTCTATATTCATTTCATCTCAAAGTAGTTTGCAGCATGCTGTTAGTGATTTCCATACTTCCATACTTGCTCAATTTGTTGAATAATGTGTGTTTGTTTGTTTGTTTTTCCTTCACTTTCTATTCAGATTAGTAATTCAGATACCTGGATGACTATTTCATGCATCTGATAGAATGAGTCACTGAGGACAAGATTCATTCATCATGAGAGCATCATTTAGGATACTCAATACAACAGCAAAGCTCACTATATTTAGTTTGGTCCAGAAATCCAAAGTGATAGACACAAATAAATCCCTCCCTTCTTTAGTGCTGTTACCATTGTCACTATGAAGTTTGTCATTGTCATCTAAATGCAGATCTCATCCTGTGAAAAGATAGCTTTCCCAAGTATCATAAATCTACTTTTTAGGAAAGTTCTGAATTTTCCCCAGTCCAATTATAGTTTGTCAACCGTTAGGATGTGAAATTGAACTCTTATCCCTTTCCAAAATCTGCTCATGTGCAACTTCCATTTGAGTTTTACTATACATATTTTATAACCTGTAATGATGATTTATACTGACAAAAGAACAAAAAAGATAACTGATGAAAATGTTTTTCTGACAACTGATTCTCATTCATTTGTGCCCTTCCATTGTCCTTGCATTTTTTTTCTTTCTACCTGGGAAATATAATCTCATCATCCAGATATCCGTGGTTAGTTGAGTTCCTTAGAAGCCGTCAACATAAAAGCTTTAGAATCAGATTAATACATTTTGCTTTATATATTTCTTCTCAAACTATAATTAATGGAGAGGAAACAAAATGAGCCAAGCAACACTGAGATTAATACCTTCTCTAGGGGTACAGTCACATTTTTTTAAAAAAAAATTAAATTTATATCTTAAAATAGTCACACATAGACTTATTATTTTTTTAATTAGTCATGTAAACTTTACTTTTACTGAGCTCACTGGGTTGTATTTTGGAGTAAACATGCCTAGAATCAATTGAGGACATATTTTAAAAAGTAGTCCAGGGGGTTCTTACAGAAAAAAATATAGATCATGAAATACAGATTTCTTTATTAGAAAAGGCTAATCCTTCAGTAGTTTTAAGAAATGGCTGGAAGCTTACAGATCAGTAATCTGAAATTGATACTAACTTTCCCAAAATAAAAAAAGCTTGGAGAAACAATTCCAGTAGATACATGCAGGCTGGGTTCCCACAGCATGTTAGATTAGTCTAATACTGAGGTTGGATAACCTGTGGGTTCTTTTATTGTGAGTATCTACTAACTGTTTATTGTTATGGAAACCATTAAGCCATAATATGATTTTTGAGAGAAAAGGACCAATAAGCTGCCCTTTGTGCCCTTCCTTTTGCTTGAGGAAATGAAGCAATTTTTTTTCTAAGAAAGGTCTATAATTTTAATTTCCATGTTGGTTAAGGAACTTTCTAAACAACAAAACAAGTAGTTTACCTTTACCTAGGACAATGGTTCCCAAAAGGGTGAAAGAATCCTTCCATCTTCTTGGTTTATGGGTATTTGTTTGCTGGTGTTGTGGAGCTAACATGTCAAAAGGAAAAGGTGCACTGGAAGCTGAGAAACTCAATCAAACCGGTTAAGAAGAATTGACAGGCCAATAGATAGTGTCTCTTTGGTTTCATGTGGACAACTGATGCTAAGAATAGTGAGATTTATATAATATTCTGAGTTTGGTACAGCTGAAATTCCTCGTCTCTTGTATTTATATGATGCTGTGATTTTTTAAAAAAAGTCTTCTTGCATTTGGAATTTGGTCAGTGGAGGGAGAAGTTTGATTGAGACAATAGATTGACCCAGCAAAACCAAGAGTTTTGGTTTCAAAAATGGCAGAGTAGGATAATTAACTGTAGCTCAGTTCATTCATCAGATTTGATGAATTCCAAATAATGAAACCATCCTACTCTGCAATTGATTGATTTGCCCTCCACACTATGTCATAAACTATATTTTGAAAATCACAAGGGAGTTTTTGCATAGCATGGTAAACCAAAATCAAACAAACCCCTTTATGGCTTTGTGGGATGCTTGGAACAAGTCACCGAGTTTATATACAGCCCTGGAACAAAAGAGGCAATACTAAAAATAAGATCTGGGAAGGAGAAGATGCTGAAGCCAAACCCTTGTGTCCCTGGACAGGAGACTACTTGGAAATCCCACACAGCTTAGAAACTCTCTCCAATCAGAGGGGTTGCATAGCTGTCCCCCCACCCACACACACACATTTATGTAAGTGCTCTTTCTTGCTGATTTGTCATTATGAGTGCTCAAGTGCCCCCCAGCAATTAGGCACTGCTTCTCCCCCTGAAGGTGAAAGGAAGGTAAAATTCTCTGCCTCTGCCCACTCTTATCTCCTCAGCACAGCCCAAAGAAACATGAGTTGTTCTGTTCCCATCTGGAATGAAAGTGGGGGCGGGAAGGTTTCGGAATTAAGTAATTTATTTGGAGTTGAGATGAGGAAAGAAGAAGAGGCCTCACTGTAATTATAGATAAGCAACCAAGCATACCGTGCTATTAATGTCTGCTTGGTTCTAATGGGGGAAAGAATGGGGAGCCGTTATTTTTCTTTTAATTCTTTTCACTGGCATTTTTCAAGCCCCTGGCATTTTTTTTTTTAAATCTAAACTCAGCCTTTTCTGTTGACCTCAGTAGAACAGAGCTGAGAGTATTATTTAAAAAAAAATATTGAAGAACAAAGCAGCAGTTCCTAGGCAGGCTGTGGATTTTCCTTTTCATGGTCGCCTCACTCCTGGCTTTCAAGCAGCAGCTAGAGATGAAAACCTTTGATGGTGGCAACATCTGTAGAAATATATAGCCTTCCAAGACCTAAAAGGACAGCTTCAAACACTGAGGCAGAATGTCAGTCCCCTGAAAGAAGTGAATTTTAGCAGCAAAAGATTACAAGTGAAGAGTGTGTGCTTTAGCTGGCCAGAAGGGCAATGAGTGACTTTAAGAGATTGTTAACTTTAATTTTTCAAAGGAGGGGTCTCTCACTCTGGAAACACCCTTTTGATATTAAATCATGCCCCTGTAGTTTCCAGGGTTAATTTCATGGGTGGTATTCAGCAGGTTCTGACCAGTTCTGGAGAATCAGTAACAGAAATTTTGAGTAGTTCAAGGAACTGGTAAATACCACCTCTGACTGGCCCCACCCCCATCTATTCTCTGCCTCCTGAGTCACAGCTGGTCAGGAGGAAATTGAGATTTTACAGTATCCTTCCCCTGCCATGCCCACCAAGTTACGCCTACCAAGAAAGGCCATGCCCACCAAGTCACACAGAACCAGTAGTAAAAAATTTGAATCCCACCACTGGTTGATTTGTCTGATGGGCTTTAGATGGGGCAGCTTCACTAGTTGTAACTTTAACTGGGGTGAAAGGAGACTGGTCAGCATCTGACTGAAGAAAAATGTTCCCATGGTATTCCCAGCCTAGGATCATTCCAAATCCTTAACCTTATGAGACTGCAGGATACTCAGTTGAGGAAGGTTTCCCCATAGCAACTTATGCAAGGAATATCTTATGGCTAGTCTAAAGAAAAGAAGGACTAGGGAGGACATGATAGCAGTATTCCAGTATTTGAGAGACTGCCATTCTCTGTATAGTCCTATTAATTATTAAAACATTAGCCAGTTTATTTTGTATATCCAGTACAACATCTTTTTCATTGTTATTCTGGTAGCCTGTAATTTGTATGTGCACTTTCAGGTTCTGATTGCAGTTTGAGGAAGACTATCCCCTTGCCTCCCAGACCATTAAACATCCCAGAGAGTGCTGTCTTGTGGTCTCATCATGAGAACCAGCTGCCCGGAATAAATGTGGGTGATCTCAAGTCCTGTCCTTGTCTCGAGAGGTGTTGAAGAGCCAGTCAGTTCATTTTGCACTTCATTTGCACTACAGTGTCAGCTCTGCTTCATTCTGTATATTCATCTGAAATCTAAGCTCACATTAAAATAGTAACTACATGAAATCATTTCTCTATTCCCAGTCACAACTAACTTCCCCCATTTATTTGCATGCCTTTATTCAAAGAATACCTAAATCCAGAACTAACCATGATGTACAAGTAATCCTCAATTAATGACCACAATTGGGTTCAGGAATGGTGTCCCTAAGCAATACAGTCATAACATGAAAATTCACAACCGCACCAATTTACACCAGAAATTCTAGTTGTGGCTGTTAAGCAAGTCACTAATGCTGAAAAAGTGTCACTAAGTAAGGACTACCTGTATTGCATTAAGTACTCAATATTAAATAACTGCAAATTGTTAACAAGGGCCTGCAGACAGCATTATTGCCGTAGACTTTAATGTCTGTGGAATCTGAGGACTTCCAAATGTTGCTGAACAACAATTTCATCTTCTGAATCAGCATAGTTGAAGGTGAAAAAAGGTGAGATGAGCAATACCGTAACATTTGAAAACCAAGTTCCATCTCTCTTAGGAGCTTCATGATCTTTGATCACTAGTATGCTTATTTTTTCTTTGGTTTTCTCTCTGTTCATCTTTGTTTTATATTGACCCCTAGTGGAAAAAAATTTCATTGCCAAAAGCTAAAAAAATCCCCAAAATACGATCCTGTATTCATATGTAATTTAGTATTGTAGTTCTTTTCTTGATATTTACATTTCTTTTCTTCCCATATGAAAATGCTGCGGAAGGTGATTTCTATGTTCTTGCTGTTTGTCATAATTAAAGCACTGCTAATATATAAAGGAGCTGTTCTTCTAAGCTAACACCATAAAACAGTTTGTACGCATGTGGATTTGCAAAACTACAGATGTGCATCTTTCTGAGAAGCAACAAATGGTTCATTTAAATGAAGTTTATTAGTTTGACAAAAATAAATAAATAACAAAATTGGAAGGAATCTTGGAAGTCTTCTAGCCCAACCCCCTGCTCAAGCAGGAAACCCTATAACATTTTGGACAAATGATGATTCAATCTCTACTTAAAAACTTCCAGTGATGACCACCCACAACCTCTGTAGTTAATCTTCCATTGGTTTATTGTTCATGTTGACAGGAATGTTCTACTTTGTTCTAAATTGGATTCTCTCCTTGATGAGTTTCCATCTTTTGCTTATTTTATCTTTAGGTGGGTTGGAGAATATGTTGACTCCCACCCCACTACTTTGTAAGAGCCCTTTAGATATTGGAAAATTTCTATCATGTCACCCCTAGTCACTAGGGTAGGGTTTTGTCCGATGCTGAAGCACTTCCCTTTTTTTAATTTAATTGACTTCCCTACTTTATAAATCACCATTAATGTGGAACTGGTGGGTGGTTAGAAAATTTTACTACTAACAGAGATACAAAAGTCAGTGGTAGGTATAAAAAGGTTGACTACCCCTGTTCTATAGCCTCAACGTATTTTTTTCTAAAGTGGTGACCAATGCAATATTCTAACTATGGTCTTGCAAAAGCAGTATAAAGCAGTACGAACACTTCATGTGATCTTGATTCTATGCTTCTGTTTATGCAGTCTAGGGCTAAATTGGCTCTTTTGTCAACTGCTCTATTTTTTTTACTTTTCAAAATTCTTATCTTTCAAAACTAAGCACAGCCAGGAAATTTGTGGGATAAACAAAACCAAGGTTTGCTTATGCAATTCAAGTAATAATTACTTGAATACCAATTACTAAAACTTACTCATTTTTAAAATTTAAAATTAATCTTCTCAAATCACTTTGGCCATCTGACAACACCAAAACAAAATGTATGTATTATCAGTAGGTTTTTTCCCCCTAAATTGTATTTCAAGAGTGCATGTTGCAAAGAGAAGTATTTTCCTAAATTTGGTATATATTTTCACAAATAATTCCCCCTACCTTCCATTTACTGAGGACTTCGGGATTCCAGAGACATATATTGTCCAAGCAGCTATAAGATTTGAATAGTTAACAGATTGCATTCATCATCATTGTGCACTGTGCAGTCTTGCATAGCTACGTTCGCAGGTACCAATGTTTCAGACCAGGCAAACGAGCATTTTTCCAACCAGTATTTTATTTCATAACACATGAAGAAGCACAAGTTGCAAACATGCAATTTGGCTTCATCCTTTCAACACCATTTTATATCTTTAAGTTAGAAAAGCTTATTATTCTGAGGAGGCACACCTTACAAAAGAATGAGTTCAACACAAGAGGGTTATAAAGAGGACATTTGGAAGCAAGCAGACATAGCAGCTGGTGGTAGCATGACAAAATAGCCCAAAGGGCTATTAAATCTCTATTAAGTCCTATAAATATCAGATGCCTTTTATTATCACTTTCCCTAAAATAAGGACTCAAGGATAAGTTATAAAATTTGAAAGAAACTAAGCCTAAATTTTATTCAACATTTATAATCTATCCCAACAGTTCCAAATAAATATAGAAAAATGAAAAAATGGGGGAAAGCATATGGACAAAATGCCCCTATTTGACAGCTGAATTCCTCTTCCCTTGTAGTACACAAAATAATAGCAAAGTAATTTAAGGCAAGCAAAAGACCCTAATGGGAGAAATAGTATTATTTCCATTCCTTCCTCCCAACTTTACATTAAAAAAACATGAAACTATATATATACTTCTCCTCCCTATGTCAGTTTGCTTGCTCCTTTCTATTTGTGCCTTTATTTTCCTGCGGCTGAAGGTCAACTGGATACGCTGCAGAGGAAGGGCCATTTCTTCAATTGAACCAATCCTTAGCATTAGTTCTAATAGCTTTTAAAGCTATTCTTCTTATCCTGTTACTGCAGTATAATCAGTGAAGCAATTGTCTTGTTAACTCAGAAGGTTGGTTTGACACCCTAAAGAAAACTGCTCTTTTTAAAAGCTGTTGGTTTTTCCAAGCTTCCCCCATTTCCATTTATTTATCTGTTCTCATTCCACCATTTCATTAATTTGTCATTTGAAGTAGAAAAACCTTCACGCTCAGCAATTAAGTAGCCGAATTAACCTACAAGGTCATTTAGAGGCTGGAGTGAAAGACTTCCTCCTTTTATGTTTTAGGATGTGTGTTTGTGTGTGTGTGTCTTTTATTATCTCAAAGCAATTCACTGCAGAATGAGGGTCTCTTCACTGAAGGTTATTGGTTACCATACTGGTCATTGTGGATTGGTAGATAAATGTTTTCAACTTCCTGAATGAGCTGACAGTGACTAGCCCAAAGACACTGACCCAGTTTTGATACCTAAGGAAGGGTTAAAACTCGGGTCTCCCGTGTCCAAGTCCAGCTTTTTAACTCTCTCTCCAAGATATATATTTTAATATATCTCTTTAAGACGTTCCACCCAGAGAAAGGAAAATGACCTGACATGATTTGCCTGATACATAAAGGTGAGAGGGCACAAGAGGAATTATCCAATGGGAGAACATGATAAACTACAGTCCAGATTGAATACTTTGCAATTAGTAGACAAAGTATCTGAGTTTGGACAGAATTTTCTTAACCCACTGAACAGTCAAACCAGCAAAAGCACAAGATAAAGAGCTGCTTAAATAATAATGAAGCATATGCTCTTCATCTACAGTGTTTTAATTCTTTTTGACAAACCAATTTTAAATTACATTTTTATAAGGAGTACAAATTTAAGTACAACTAAAAGCAAACACAGCTATATATCACAGCAGGTTTAAAATCTGCCAAAAAGAATACAGTTAGTCCTCAGCTTAGAACTATTCCTTTAGCAACCATCTGAAGTTACAACTGTACTGAAAAAAAGTGGTTTATCGCTGATCCTTACATTATAACAACCATTAGTTTCCCCAGTCATATGGTTGTAATTTGGGCACTGGAGAGCCGGCATTTATTTATCACAGTTGCAGAATCCCAGGGTCATGTCATCAGCACTTGCAAACCTCTCAGTCAGCTTCTGGTAAACAAAGTCAGTGGGGGAAGCTGGATACATTTAACAATTGCTGCAAACAAGATCATAAAATTGGGTAATTTTATGACCACATTACTTAGCAAGAAATGTTCCAGGGCTACCTGTATTGTAATGATCAGTGCTGTTCATTCTCAGAATCCATATTCTTGAGGCTAAAGCACAAAAATATTTTATCCAAAAATAATTCTAAACTTTAGCAAATTTTACAAACCAATCATTTTAGCAGCTGTTGTTTTAAAAATCCCATGACTTCTTTAACACGAACAAATGATTGATTTGTATTCAGACATTACCTCTACTAAACCTATGTGTTCATGTTCAATTCATATTATATACATGTATATCAAACTTTTTATATTCACAGTAATTTATCTAACAGCATGTACAATTATGCAGCAGATTGGTTCAGCTGAATACTGTTCCATTTTAGAATCTTAAAACCTAGATGAATTCCTGAATTATACATTTTAGGTCATAGTTAGTCCTCTAGCTATTCACTTCATCCCCATGAGAATTGCCTACAATTTCATTTTCATTTCCAGGTTTCCCTTTAGACATTTTCTGTAAATTAAATCTTTAAAATGGTCTACTTCAGACTGGTGGAGAACTATAGCTCTCCAAATGGTAAGAAATAATTGTACTCCTAAACATCTGGATAACTACACATCTGTCCCAATCTAACTTTTATATCTTTCTTATCATATAGAAGTATTCTAATCTACTTTCTTCAACAGCATATGTCATTTTATCTGATCCCTTTTGGAATTCTTCATTAAATAGCAATCAGAATAAAATACAGGAAAGAAAATCAGCCCTTTTGTCATGTTCCTCATTGCTGAGTTGGCTTTTACCCTACAATCAATAGCAGTGAGTTACTTGAAAGAAAGAACATCATACATTATGAAGAATATGTTGAAGAATTCCATGCAAACACCAATATGTGATATAAGGCAAATTTCGTCAGGAAGTCCCAGTGTTTGTAGTTTTATTTCCTGTTCTCATGTTGCTTAGAAATGTGTTCACTTGAATACAATTCACATCTTACTACTGAACCTTTTAGACCTGTCAGTCCAAAACCCATTCATAAAGTCTTGCTACCACTACATATCATTGTAGTAAATCTTGCTACAACTGCAAACCAGTTTCAGAGTCCTCATTCAAGGACTAAATCTGAAGTCAGTTTGACAAAAACAAAATAATCACGATAAAGAGGGACATAAAGACGTTAAGGCTTTGACCACCCTAACTTAGCATCCATTTGATGTGCTGGGATCACAACTAGTAGAATTTCCCAGTCAACCAATCTGGCTAGAAGTTCTAGGAATTGCAGTCCCAGGACCTCTCTGTCAGGGTTCCCAATGGCTTTCAAGCCTGACACTCTGCAGGACACCAGATTGGCATTGTGAGAGCAACAATATAGAGCACTTGTGGGCAATCTCAAGTCCTCTCCTTGGCTGGAGAAGAATTATGAAGAACTGGTCTGTCCGTCACTTCATTCCTCTGTGGCTGTCGGTTCTATTTTTTTGCCAAGCCATTTTCAGTTTGTCATTTTGTCCCCGGAAGTCCCCACTTCCCGGCTTTTTATGTTATCTAAAACTTCCTTCTGGTAAGTCTGAGTATTAGTTGCTGTAGTCACGACTTTCCAGAATGATGTTCAGAATATGCTTCAGTTGGGTGAGGCGTGCCTTCAGGGAGGTTTCAGAAAAAATTGTCAACTTGTGGGTCAAGTCAAGGGGCAAGACAGATATAAGCCACCAACACCAAACTGGTCCATCTGGTGATGCCTAGTAAGAAGATAACAGAAAATACATCAATTCATTTTGCATAATAAATAAATCAGGAGCTATTAGAGCTACTTGTGTGGAACAATCTTGATGACATCAACATTCATCACGGAAGTGTGACAGGAAAATTTCTTCATCCTCTGAAGACTTAATTCTTGTCACTATCTATTGAGCACGTGATCAAATCTTTTCAATATAATAAAAATCTTTTTTTTTTAAACTCCTACAAGGAAGATCTAATTTCAGGCCTTTGGAGCTGTTAGGATGATCTGGACCCAAAAGCTATTGAATCCAGTTGGTGATATATGCAGCGCATTTAATCAGCCGCGAGCCCTTGGCAGGGGTGGGGGGGGTGGCGGTTATTGTTAAGGAAGGTCTCGAGCCGAGGGAGACCACTGCGCCTCAGACGACCGGCTGTGAGTCCCTCTATGTGAAGTGGGGCCTAGGGAGGCAGTTGGGCTTGTTGATTGTATACCTGGCTCCCCGCTGTGTAACAACATCCCTGCCATAGCTCCTCGAGGTGATCGCCGAGAGGGTGGTGGAATCCCCCAGACTATTAGTCATGAGGGACTTCAACCTGCCATTGGCGGGCGAGTCATCAGAGGTAGCGAGGGTATTGGTATATCAATTGTAGTATGCCCTCCAGGGTTGTCTTCTATTAAATATCAAATGCTAGTGCCAATGAAGCTTCAGAAAAATACTCAGAGAATCAATGTGTATTTCCAGATGTAAACTCAAAGATTTTATAAAAGTTATTTCTTTTAATATAGCCTAAGAGAAACCAAATAAGACGTATTAACATGATTCAGAAGTCAATTAATCTCTTCAGATGATGCAGAAAGAACACTATCTCTATTACAACTTCAGGGATGGCACCCACTATTTGTGCATTCCGAAATGCAATTTATGACTACTAGCTGGAAATAATGGGTGTGACATTATTGTAAAATAGCATCATCTCTACAGAGCTTTAATAGACTAATGTCATAATAAATCTTTCATCTGCATGGCTTTATTCACCGCTCACAGCGTGGCAAGTGTACCATATCCTTGTTAATATTAATCATGTAATCTTTTTCATTTTGTATCCTTCTAACTGATGCCTAAATCTCTTACATAAAAATAATTTAAAACAATCACATTAAGAGAGTCTATTTAAAACCTTTTTTTAAATAAAAGGAAAAAAAAAGGAAAGACTGCAAATAGGAGCTGGGAAAAAGATGTACTAAGAGGAATAAATAGCAAAGATTGCCAAATCCATCATTTAATGAATGAATATTGTTTGGGTGCCTTTATTAAGCAAGATGTAATGTGAGGTGATCTAGTTGTAAATGATTTCAAAACCTACATTGATACATCAGCTCTGCAGCTGATTAGCTGCGATTGTTCTTGTTTTCTTGTTTGAATACCTTGCATTTGCAATATATTATTATCATACGCTATCTGAAAAATATGCCAGCAGAAAAATCTACTGCAGAAAAATAGATGTGTGTTTCATTGCCATTATTATGGCACTCATCAGCATACCACTCATGTGACTAGATAGTTTTGAAACATATGCAGTTTGTATGCTCAGCAGCTGCTCTGTGTGAATGATTGAATCAAGGTAGACTGGGGCCAATGAATGAGCTTGTCTCTTACTCAGAAAAAGAAAGAAGAAATTGCTTAGGTTTAATTATGCAAACCGACTGGTTTAGTAATAACCAGAGTGACTACCCGAAGCTGAGAACACCCAGTGAATTTTTTTTCTTTTTAAAAAGCTATCTAACATGTTTGAAAGATATGTTCATGTAGATCGCTCTATTTTGTGAAATGTTATTGCTCTATATCAGATTAATAACAACCTCCTATTGATAACTGAATGATTGTTATATCTGGAAAGCAGTGACCAGTTGCTAATTGCAGTTATTTTGAAGACTAGCACCAAAGGCAAATTAAATCTCATGTGTTTGCATTTCCTTTCATTGTAAAGCTCCACATTTTGTCAGTATTTTGACATGTTTTTAAAGAAGCTGTAATATAGATATATTAGCTAATACCTCCTCCACGATACTCAGTAGTTTTGCATAAAATGCATTTCAAATTCATGTTCTGCCATACTGCAGAAACATTTTGCTAGCAATATCATGAATAATTTTAATAGAGGTAGCAATTAAGCAATTATATGAAGTGGGATTCTGGGAAAGAGCCTTGCTAAAGCAAATAAAATTACCAAAGCATTTAAAGATTCCTACTGTTAATTTCTGCCACCACAGAACTATCAAGTGGCTTGCTGTTTTTAGCAAATATTAAAAGATAATAGTTTCTCCAGTGTATTTCCATTTACAAGCATATGCCTTTGGATTTGATCCATTAATAGCATTATCTGCAGCTGCTGGTTATTGTGTTGCTTAGATATTTGGAAAGCCTC
>JAPKID020002847.1:0-12888 GCA_026931265.2 Tropidonophis doriae
AATATATTCCAAATCCTATCAGTTGTGCAGTTTTTAATCAGTTAGAATTTCTATTTAAGCAAAGAGCATAAATATTTTCAAATTCATTTCACAAGAAGCTGAAGAAAGCTAATTATGTCTATGTTCTTTGAAAATTACTTTAAATGTTTCATGGTGTAAGACTTACACAATAATACTGAAGTTACTTGGTTCATAGATGATTTCTAATTACATAAATTAAAAATCTACATATTTCTGCAATAATGCTACTTCACAATGAAATAGGCAGGTCTCATTCAGCTACTGAATTAGCAGTTGCGCTAGCGTGCTAATCCTGTATCTGTCAGCCTGTTCCAAATTAGCAACATCCATCTGTAACAGACTGTCAGGAATGTTCAAAGACAAATGGCAGGGCAGTATCATAATCTTTCCATCTCCCTTTCTAAATAATACCAAGGCAGAAGAATTCACATGATGATTTTGCACCCTAATAGAACAAAAATGGGAAAACAGCTATGAGTTCAAAACAAAACAACATCAAAGACCAGGCTTCGTGAATAATAATATGACAGAAATGATGTTGTGTTAGATCTAGTACTTCTGAACACGATACGTAATATTAAGTCATGGTAAACCATAGCCTTGCTCCCCTCCGATTGGATACTACAGTTACTTTAGGCATAAGGAAACAATACTGTTTTCTACGACTCTGGTAATGCAATACCTTTGTTTGTTTGTTGAGTGATGTCATCACTCAAGAGTGATGTGGGAAAGGATCATGGGTCCTTTGAGATGACCAAGAAACAAATTATTTTTCCTCTTATGAATTGTGCTGCTTAAAAACTAAAAGGTCCAGCAATATGTATAATACAAGTGAGACAAAAAAATGCTATTTCAAAACTATAAAAATAAAAGCTTGGAGTAATGAGAACGTGTCCAGAAAAACATGATTATTAAAGGTATTGAGAATATCTCAAAAATATTGAGAATCTCCATAGATATTTAGGCCTGTTTCATATAATTGAAATGTTTCTAAATTTAAAAATTTTCACCATAGTTCAGTTATTAGGTTTTTTTGTTTTTTTTAAGTTGATTAATAATCAAACAAATAATATAGAAACAGAGGAGTGGCCATTCCAGTGCTCTTATGGAGTGAAGATTTCTGCTGGCAATCCTTTCCTTAATGGGTAGCCATTTGTTAGTACAAATATGCAGGGATTGTTACCCCATGAAGCAAATGTTGCTAAGAAAAACTCAGTTGAACTTGGTGATGTGAAGCCAAACTTCAAAATAACTATTTCTTGTTGGAAATGGTTGTCCTATAGGAAAGCTTAGAATAATAGAGTACTAAATGTCATTCTTTGTGAGAGCTACATGGGAAATCCTATCTTTAAGACAAAGAGAGAAAGGAAAGGGATAGGCTGAATGCCTCCTTAAGGGCCTGGCCAATTGGGTGTGTACTCTAAACAAAGTGCATGACTCATGTAAGAGGGTAAAATAGTTTTTGCTTATAAGATTTTTCCGAAGGCAATATTCCTTCGAACTATATATGTAACATTGGTTTTAAAGTCAGTAAGTATATGCCATACAACTGATCTAAACTTAACGGTTTTAGAATTTTACTAAATTTGACCAAAATCTATTTAAGAATGTGTCCCAAGTAAAAGTGATTAGACCGCTAATCAGCTTCACTTTATAATGCAGAAATGGACCTACACCTTCCAGGTTTTTCAGTGTGACCTTTGTTGCAAAAAAGTAAAGGGGTTTTTGGCATTTCAGCTGCACTTGAAGGGAAGCTGCTGGGTGCTGACTTTCATTCTTATAGTACAGGGTGGGAGGAGAAGAAAAATCTTCTTTGGGAAAATAAAGAATTTTTCTTTCTTGGGAAAGAAAGATGGCAGAGAAGGAATCATCAAAAAGCAAAGTACATTCTCCTGATTGATTTTGAAGACTGTGGTTAAGTTTTTTATTTAAAACATTACTCAGTTCCTGCTGTGTTTTATTCATTATAAACAGAAATCCCAGCATTCCATTTTCTAAAACATTCTGGGAAGGTCTGAACTCTCATTTTGGGCTGTATCTTCAGCTGAACCATCAGATGAATTATATGTATCAAACTGAATCAGTTTTCAAGATAATTTGAATTCAATTGACTCTCTGTGTGTAGACATATATCTGCTGATTCATATTGCAAATTTCAAACAAGTTTCAACTTCAAAACAAATTGAGTTCCTTCTTTGAACTGAATTTCCCATTCATATCAATCTAGAATAATTTGCATACCCAAGGAATAATGAATGGGAATTCAACCACAATTAGGAAGTATTTCCACTTTGGAATAATATTTTCCAAGTTTTGACTCCATCTAACATTACTTAAGTGAATGTTCACTTACTCACTTTCCTGAAAGTTAAGCAGTGTTAAGGAGAAAATTTGGGAATTGTAGAAACAGTAAAAAGAAATCAGTTTCACTAGCAGGTGAAGTTCAGTCATTGGACAAATAAAGTGGGATGCATTTACAATAGTTCACTTCATTTCTGTCAGAGTTTTCTCTTATTTTAGAATACAGGGTATGCAAGTACTTGTCATTTAATAACTGAAGTTTTCAATAGTGATGAAAAAGTAACTGGACCCCATTTATGCCTCTAATGTGAAATGTGAATAAATGTAATGCAATGCTTTATGACAAGGCTTCCATACTCCCAGTTCTGTGAATGTTACACTGCTGTACATAGTCTTCAAAATGTATTGAGGGCACAACAGGGGGGGGGCTGAAATATCAAGAAAAAGAGATTACCATTCTGAAACAAATTCCCCCAAAAATTAGAGAGATAAGAAGGAAGTATTCCTTCTTGTCTAAAAAATTGTACAAAAAAGGAGTTGGTTCAAGTGGTTAATGCCTGAAGGAATGTTGATCTTCTGGGAAGGGGGCAGAATTAGAGTTAAAACAATAGGAGAGGCGGAGGCCTTTCTTAAGAAACACTCCTTACTCCTAGGGGATGAAGAAGAGGGAGTGGGAGGGGCCACGGCTCCGCCCATCGGTGGGAAGGAGGAAGAAGAAATAATAGCAAAAAGACTCAGATCTCAAAAATGAGTTTACTTTGAAATTATTACTGTAATTCATGAAAAGAGATGGTAAGAAAAAACAAAAGTTTGAATGTATGAATTATGTAATGTGATATATATGTATCTTTTGCCACTTCCTTTTTTTTTTACACTGTATTTGTACGAAGTATCGGAGGTGACCACAACCCCCGACATGGAAGCCACTAAAATGTTATTATATACTCTACAAACCCCTTTTCCTATATATATTGTAAAAACCAATAAAAATTGTTTTAAAAAATGTATTAAAGTACAAACACACACATTCAGAGAAAAAAAGTGGCATGATAAAGCCACATGTTATTAATCCACTGTTTTGAAATGTACACTTTTGGTGAAAAAATATTGTATTTCAACATTTCTTGCATTCCACTCAAGTGAATTTTCAGTTTACATTCCTCTTGGTTCCCACCTCAGTTTCCAGGCATCTGTTATGTAGATGGTTTCTCTTTGCTCTAGTTTCAGCATAACAGAACCATTTTGTATGTGGTAAATGGGAATGATTGTGATGGAGATACATGTTTGGCAAAGATTAGAGAAAAGCTATAAACTTTGACTGAACTTTTGGAAAAATGTTTGGTTTCACATAATATGGTTAAAATAATCATTGTTCCCTAATAGGAAAGAATGAATGCATGCATGCAGTTATGTTGAATTATAGATCATTTTGCTTGATGATCATTGGCAAATATATCATTTATGTTAATATGTGTACATGTACATATGTGCTAAATATATAAAGAATACTAATTAATGAATCTATATACAAATTAATAATTTTACAAATAACATGGTCTTTGGAATGGATGAAAATTGCTTATAAAACTGTATACGTATGTTTAATCATATACAATATTTTACCTTAGTTCCAATAAGAGTAATGAAATCATGGAATAAGTAAATACAATAACAGAAATCATAATCATCAAAGAATTATTCAGGGAAAAAATATTGATGACTGACCTCATCAGTCAGTAGAAGTACTTTGGATAAACCTACTGAAGAAAGATAAATAAATTTGTTTTTGCTGAGGCATGATACTTGCTTTCTTATTGTGATGTATACCCATTGGAAAGTGTATAGGAAACACAGGTAATACAAACGTCTTCTGCAAAGGACACTCTCCAGATGTGCGGGGCTGTCACTCCCAGATTTTCTATTCAGCATAAATACCACATTCAAATTGTGCCAAGCTTGGGGAGGCTACCATGGTGACTTTTTAGGCAATATATAATTAAGACATACTAACTGGGAGTAACAGGGTGGGCTACTTGTGGGCTTCTTGGATTCTTTTGATTAGTCATTGTGGGTGGAAAATATATTGCACTTTATGAACCATCAGCCTTCTTGGGTTCTTTAATATTTCCAGGCTCTTGTCTCTATCAAATCAAGATACCTTGGGTCTCCTTTTGCTAAGATGAAGAATGTGTTCTTAAATGTCTTCAGAATTAACTGGTTTCCAAAGTCTATGTGTGGACACATTACTAATGTGTTCTTAAAATGTGAGTTCACTATGGATTTACCTCAGATTGATAAAAATCTGAATCAGTGCAAACAATAAAGGAAAACCTGATAACTAATGCTTTGGAGTCCAACAAAAGGTCAGCTACATTGATACTTGAACTTTTAATGTTGGTACTTGAAAAATATTTGAAGACACCAATTCAAAAATCAGAGTATCAGAATCCTTATCTCATTGAAGAGATTATTTTCATCTAGCAAATTTGGAAAACATTTGGGAAACATTTATATTGTAAGTAATGTTTAGACTGCCATAATCTCAAGATCAGATCTCCAAATTCACTTCCAAGCGATAACTATTTCAACTGAGCATATTCTGAACCATTCCTCCTCCACATTTTTAAAAATCATTTTCACCATCCTGCTCTGTCTCATATCTACATAGCTGATGGAAAGAAAAAATAGGGGGGGGAGGGAAAGAGGGACAAAATAAATGACTAGATGCCAAGTCTCTTTTTCATGATTGTAAAGGAAGGGATTCAACATATTGCTTTTCATCTGTTCCACAACTTCCTCAAATACATGATTGCTGAGCTAATAGAATGGTGATTCAAAACAGTTTGACAGTACTTGGTTTCCTGTCCTCCATAACAAAAAAACCCTTAACTTATCTTTGCTTACCTTTGTGCAGTTTTGATCATACATGTGGATTTGACCACGCCCACATGTGAAATAAGCTTATGCTTGTCTGAACAGGGAAAAAGTTGCCCACCACTGTTCTATTACTTTCTTCTTTACAAACAAGAAGAAAGAAGATAATAAAATACCCTCTTATGATTTCATTACTTATTTTTCTTTTGTAAAAGTGATTTATTTAGATAAGATTGAATAATATTTTCATTAATTTACTTTTTATCAGAAGTGCAGTGGGTGGAGTGGTGATGTCATAAGGCAGAAGATTCTAAAAAGCAAAAACAAAATGTTCAGCCTATCCTTGCATTTTTATATTTTTGTTGGACAGGCATTCTAGCATTTTATTGGCCCATTAAGTGTATCAGAGTGTTAACCCTCCTATATTTTTTAAAAAATTTCACATTAAAAATACATGGACAATCACCGTTGTTCCATATTGTACTGCTAAATTTCATGATACAAATGTGTGTGGAGTGTTGCTGGGGACTGAAAAAAGATTCGTAAATTATGCTCCCATAGACTGTGCTTTCTCTAATTGCCCTAATGTTTAAGTATATATTAACATTCATAAGTGAGTATCTTAAATAGGGCTGACTATAATAGCAATAGCACATAAACTTATATACTATTTCACTGTGCTTTACATCCCTTTCTAAGCAGTTTACAGAGACAACATATTGCCCCCAACAATCTGGCTCCTCATTTTACCACCCTCAGAAGGACAAAAGGCTGAGTCAACCTTGAGCCAGTGAGAATCGAACTGCCAAACAGCAGCAGTCAGCAGAAGTAGCCTGCAGTACTGCATTCTAGCCACTGCACCATATATACTTGTTTGTTTGATGATCTTCCAGACTCCTGAATTATACAACAGTTGTAGGCCTGCATGAAAAATAAAAAGTCTATGTTTTGGTTTTTGTAGGAGAAAAACGAACAAAAGAAAAGAAAGTCTGGCTTCAAATCTTGAATTCAAGTCAACTATTTGACAGATTTCATTTTTGTTCCATTACTGTAATTAAACATCAAATGAATACATGCTAGAAAGAGCTGAGATAACTCTTCTATGTTTGGGCTTAAAGTTCAGCTATGATTAGCCTTCCTCCATCCGAGAAACCACTTATTAACAAGTCTGCCCATGTTGTATGACTCACCTTCAACATATATTTCCGAGGCAATGAGATGTTTCTGAAAAGTAAATTACCGATAAAATGCTGAATTGGAATCAGAGCCTTTGCTTATCTGAGAGTAAAGTTAGAATTAACAACCATTACATATAGAATAGTTTATATACGGGAACTAAACAGTAACTGTTGGCATTTTGGGAAAAGCATATGAGTGTCACTTAAGTATAGGTCTCCTGACCATAGCTTACATCTATAAATAAAAGGCTGACCGCAGAGACCTGAAAACTCATAACTTCAGGATTAAATCAGTGCTGAAGGAGTGAAAGAATATGATCTGGATTTTTGTTCCTATCACCTAGTCTGCACCTCTGTAGTTTTTCCTATTCAGAAACAACAGGATTATCATTTTCTTCCCTCTGGATAACCAAAGAAGAACAGTTTAAAAACAACTTGCAAACGAATATAGGTGACCTTAGCTGATTTCAGTAAAGTTGAACAAGACCAGTCCTAGTTAGTACTTGGGGGAAGATGGCCAGGAAATCCTATAAATGTACACATGGACATTTTTTTACACAAGAGAAAAACAAGAAAATAACTGTGGACCAAGACAAAGTATCCTTATGAACAATGACCTCAGTTGGCAGCCACACATGGGTGGGTTTATCTCCCTAGCATTAACTCACATGGTTGCTTTTTCATGTGCCATTTCACTCTGAACCAAATCCATCCAGTGGAGGACACATGGAGGCTACTGCTTTGTTGCTATTATCCCACCGCTTTCATTCTTGGACAGCTGTGCCCACTTGATTGCGTTTGAAGTGGTAATCCAGCGCTGTGTCAGTTATGAGTTGAGCTTTTCAAGTGACAGGACTGTGGGATGCTAGCCATATTTCTCTAGTAATATCATTCATGTCTGATGGGACTGAAGTTAAGAGCTGTATTTGTTCCTCATCAGAAGTGCACTTTTGATCGCAGAAAGAGATGCAGCAGACTGCCCTGTTAGAAGGCCATGACTAAACATTCCATCAAGAACATGTTTTATATTTATATATATAATTGCATTTCCCACTTAAAATGAATATGTAATATTTTCCATGCTCTGTTTCTGTTAGATTGCCTTTTCCTTAAAATTAAATAAATCTAGTACTTCATTTCACCTAAATGGTAACTATCCATCTAAAAATGCCTCAAGAGTAGAAATATTTTCCTACTGCTAGGAAGGTTTGACTGATTAGTTCAAAGCGAAACTTGTCCAACTTTGTAGTCTCAAATATGTTGAAATTTAGCTTTCATAGATCTCCACCCACACAAAAAGTGGCCCATGGTTATAGATAATAAATGGTATTTCAGCATCTAGAAGAGGTATCTGACTGGGAAAAGTTGTTCAAAGCAAAAGAGTAATTTAAAGTTGAGAACCATTTGGCTTTCCTACTAGACCAGGGCAATAAATGATGCTTAACTTTTTTCCTACTCTTTTTTATCATTCAAATTTGGTATCCTAGAATCTCTTCAACCCAGGTTGCAATTATTTATCTGTGGGAACCACTCCTTAGCCATTGCGACTTGGCTTGTGAATCATTTTAATTTAAAGGAAAGAGAAAAAAAACTGTTTTGGAGAGTTCAGTGACTTGCTCTGCCTTTGCCAAGCTCTTTAAATCCCATTTTTCAGAAACATGCTATGAAGCACATTTTCCCTTTCAATCCAAAACATTACACAGCCTAATCACTACTCTCTACTGTTCTTTTAGATTATGTCTCCTTTATTGGCACAATATTTTCAAAATTATTTAAAAAGCAATGGTCAGGCTTTGATAAAAGGTACTCCACATTGTTATCTTTTAGGAAGTGAACTGATTGCCATTTAATTGCCTTGGTACAATTCCAAGAGCTATTTGTGACATAGAGGGTGATCTTGGGTCTTAGTGAGCTGAACTAACTAAATGTTTGTCTTCTGCAGATGTTTCCCTGGAGATTTAAGTTCTTTTGAGAAGCCACTTTATCCGTCTTCCTGTCATTTGACATATGGCAGAGATTCTCTTCCTAATTCCATTTCACAATTGTGAGGTTCTGCAGACAGTGGAATTGCCTGAAAGGATACACAGATGTTGCATTTAAGGAGTGGGTTAGAATGATACAGTATGCCAGTGTTTCTCAACCATGGCAACTTTAAGGTGTGTGGACCTCAACTCCCAGAATTCCCCAGCCAGCAACACTTATGTTTTAAAAACACAAGCCAGAGAATTCACAGAATTGAAAATTGCAAAACAAACGGGATATGGGAATAGGGATATACACTGATGAATTAATTAGAATCTATTCACAGAGACATTTTCATCATTTGAATACTACAACATCACTTAAAGAGAATTACATATGAGATCTCACTTTTTCTCCGAGAGATCAGAATGGCATACAGCATGGCCTTTTCTCTTTTTATCTCCATAACAACAATTCTGGGAGGAAGGTTAGGCTGAGAGTGGCTCGCCTAAAATCACCAGTGAGCATCCTGATCAGAAAGAGAGCTGAGTGAAGTTCTATCCAAAATTGGTTAGTGGTTCATGACTGATTTTTATACAGTGCCATTGGTCATCTGGAAAGAAAACTTGTTGGCTTAGGAACAATTTGCGTTCCTAAGGAGAACACAATTTTAAGAATGTGTCTTGTAATCAAAATTTTCTTCAGAGGATCTGGGAAATAAAGTGGGAGATGGTGAAGAACTGCCTAGAAACTGCTTTGTCATCTCACAGTTTGGAGCAATGTATATATAATTGATTAACATAAGTCTACAGAGAGAATTTAGGACACATAAATATTACATAAGAAAATAAGAAAAGGGCAAGGTCCTCCCGGAGAAGGGCGGGGTATAAATTCGAAAATAAAAAATAAATATACAGGTGCTTAGTCTCTGCAGTGAAATTTATACAGCATAAAAGTAAAAGAACCTGAAAGAACCTGATTCAAAGTTTGTTAATATAGAGAAGGCATGTACTTTTAAAAAAGGTTTATTATGCTTCCAACTTAAGTGTTAAGTTATCTCTGTATGATGGTGATCTATCATTAGATTGAAATTAAGCAAGACTTCTACATAACGTACACTGCCATGGTTTGGTTTTGTGTATAAACATGTATAGTATGTAAACACCGGTGAAGAATTATTCCACTTGAGCCTTGTTTTTGCTGTTGTTGGTTTGCTAATTTTGTATTCAGTTGGAATGTCAATGATACAGGTCAAATTGGTGGAAACCTGTGCTTTCCAATTGCTTTTAAACTTTTGTCAGTTTCAGGAAAGTTAGTCACTGGGAATTGGACAATGGGAACCCCAGCTTAAAGCATTTTAGCAATTTTCCAATTGAATACTCCAATTTCTCCCAAAATTCGGTATGCGATTTCAAAAGCTGTTTTTTTTAAGTTTTAATAATAATTTTATATTCTTGGTTGTTTTATGTCATGTTAGCTGCTCAAGGTCCTTTGGACTGGAACACATTATAAATACTGTGAACTAAAGAATATATTAATGAGCTGAATTAGGTGAAAGCATTTGCTTTCTTGGGAAGTCACACTTGTTTCATAAAAGAGGAAAAAGTGGAGGGGAACTGCAGCTGTAAGATACAAAATATGTAATAATGAATAATGATTTGATTGATTGATTTTTCCACTGCCTCATGCCTATAATTGAGCCATATTATAAGTCTGCATCTGAATTAATTACATAAAGATATCTATTCTTTCTTAAAAATGAAATACTGAGCTTGCTTTGTTACAAATAATATGGACTTGTCCATATTGTGGACCAGTTATTTTAATATGTAAAGGGAAACAGCATTTCATACAGACAAAAACTGCAAGTGGAATCCCATAAACATTCAGAAGTAACCTTCACTGAAAGTGAATACTGAATATATGTGATTAAGCTTCTTTTGTAAGGTAATGTTACTCCATACAATCCTGAAGCGCAAATGGCATAAACCTATGCATATTTGCGCATAGTCAATAGCTTTAACACATGCATCAGTTACATGCTGATGTAATCTCATTGCTACTTCTCCAGTCTTTGGAAGAATAGGGATGACAGAAATGCCCATAAAGGAATATTGGGGAGTGGAATAACTGATGCTCTAGCTAGTGCACCCCCACTTCTATTCCCATAATTTCCTCCCTAGGAAAAATGGGAGGCAGGACAAGTTGGGAATTCATATCAGCAGAAAACTGTTTTCCGAGCCACTCCCGGGAAAACACCACAAAACTCTTCTTGCAGTGTTTCCTCTGGAACAGCCAAGGAGTCAAAAGTTAATTGGCTCAGAATGAAGATTTGAAATTACTATGGGTGGCGTGTGTAGAAGTTGTCCTTGGCTTTTAAACTCTGCTTTCATATTATTAATCAAAAGAAAATAAGACCCTGTCTTATTTTGGGAGAAACACGGTATATAGTTCATATAAAATAAGTAAATTAAAATTCTTTACTATTTAGGTCCATGTTCAGCATTTTATTTCCATGCAATATCTGAACATTAGGGAATCAGTCATCACTCATTTCTTTGCCTGTCTCAAAGGTTTATGGTGCTTCCAATGTCTGAAGAGTTGTATATTAACTGTTTACAATTAATATTTATTCCTATTTCCATCCCATCTGAAAGAGAATGGCTTTTGTTCTACTCCATCAGGCTCAAAGCTACAGGGTTTCTATGCTATTTGATGCCATATTGGCAGGCCGCCAAGCTGCAGAAGTACTTCTGTATGCAGTTTTATTGCTACAGTCTCAGAACTGCTACAGCCAGGGAGTTTTATTTATATTTTAAAAATTAATGTTATTTCCCACCATCCCCCCCTAAAACAGATCTCAGTATTTGTTTTATTGTTTGTTGCATGAAGTATGGGTGGGGGCATCTGTATGGTAGGTGTAAATAACTCTTTCTCCTCAATGGTAAGAAGCTGAGTAAATGAAAAATAGTCCACAATGGCTCTGTTTTCAAGAATATACCCCCAGAGATATAGACATCCTGAGGTAATCTAAATTATGTACTTAAAATATTTTAAACCTTGAGAAATAGCTTGGCTTCAGGATTCAGATGTTATAAACCAATATTTTTGCCAGAATATAATGAGATCATTACAGTGAGTTTAAATGAAAGTAAATGTTAAAAAGAAATTGATCAGAAGTTAAGCAAGATTAATTTTTTTACAAATGTAAAAATATGTTATGTTCTGCCATAATATTTTTATTAAAATGTTCAGAAGGTTTGCTTGTCAATGAGGAAAGCATATTATTCTCATGTAAATGAAATTGAATACTGTAGCTGCTAACTTTGGGTGGGAATGTGCTTTTGTATGAGAAATCAGTTCAATGAATAAAGGTTAGAAAATTGCTGCAAAGATCCACCTATATTTGCACCAACTAAAAAGCCTGTTTTTAAAAGATCTGTTTGTGGCCAGCAACAGAATAGAATAGAATAGAATAGAATAGAATAGAATAGAATAGAATAGAACATTTTTAGCTGGGGACAAAGTTGTATTGCAAAACTAATTTGTTCTCCTTTGATCTTAATATTGTCACAAAGGGTGATCATGATTGTATTTAGTGTGCAAATATTTACTGAATATAATATGTCATGTAATTAGTGAAGAAAATTGGATAGAAATTCAAAAGGAATGTCACATGGTCATTTTTATTGATTAGCAATAGCTCAGTAACTTTTATAATAGCTACGAGAACTTCCTGTTAATATTCCCTCAGGCCCTGACATTTGTGCCTTCAAAAGACAGCTGCCTAGTAACAGAGAATGTAATATTTTCCTCTCCTCCCCCCTCCTTTTGTATTCACAGCACTTTATATAATGGGCCTGTCTGTCAGCTTGGTTCTGTTCTGTGTTTTCTCATCCAAGGTTATTAATTTCTCTGTTGACTCTGCCTAATGCTAAACATAGAAGAGTTCCGTACTCCAGACTAAGCTGCTTGTCTCCTATGCTGCTTCTGTCTTTTCTTAAGACAACTCCAGAAATTTAGTCCGGATTGCAGGGAGTTGATCAGAGAGCTGAGCTCACACTAGAGCTACTTTCAAGACCTGATTGGTTATTCCTTTGCTTCTTGCCCTTCCTATCTCAACACAGAAGGCAAGCTTTGCTGACTGGGTCCTAGTGGACTACTGTCAGTGCATGTTTTTTCTTTTCAGAGATTGTGCCCTTCTCTCTTTTTCTCCTTCTTTTCTATTGCTTTTCCAGATGTTTGCACATAAGGATGCCTTTACACAGGCATATACATACCAGTGGTGAAATCTAATCCCCCCACTGGTCCTGTGGGCGTGGCTTGGGGGGGGGGGTCATGGCCAACTTTTTTTTTTCACTTTCAACCATTTTTTTAGCTTTTTAAAGCATTTTTTCCCCTGCCGGTTCTCTCACAGCTGTGAGTCAGGTGATCATTGGAAGGTTTTTAAAAAGCTTTTTCCCCCCCCAAAGTAGAAGTTTTTTATTGGTTTTACAATTTTATAAGGATAGGGGTATATAGGGTATAAAAGAAATATTTTAGAGCTTTCATG
>JAPKID020002848.1:0-12885 GCA_026931265.2 Tropidonophis doriae
AATTTAATTAATTTTAATTCTTTTATTGTATATGTTGTTATTTATTATGGTTGATTCATCTGTACACCGCCCTGAGTTCATTTCAATGGAGATAGGTGTGATTTACAAATCTAAATAAATAAATAAATAAGTAAATAAGTAAGTAAATAAATAAATAAATAAACAAATACATAAATAAATAAGAAACAGATTTTATTGTGCCACATTTTAGGATGAGATTGTATTTTAACACATTTAAACCTAGCATGCTTCTGCAGGTTACAAAGTGACTAACTACCAGAGAGATGCCCAAAGATTAATTTTCTCCTTAGAATGCGTGCATTTCTGGCACAGAAATAATTAACAACAATACTGAGACCAGTATTTTAAAGTTGCAGCCAATTATGACTGGAAAGAGAGAGAGAAGTGGAAAGAGGGGGGGAGAAGCCCATCACTTCTTAAAATTGATCTATGCAGTATGCTTTTAACAGCAGTTTGGTATACCAGAGTTTCTGGTATAGAGGTAAACATTGGATGAATCATTTTTGTTCCTAGGGTATATTTGAGTGCCAACAGCTGAAATAAAAACACCAAGTAACATTAAGCAGTAGTGGATGAGACAATACTTTAACATTAATTCTTATATTCAAAGCATCGTGGTCTTTAAAAACATTAATACTTACGTACATTAAAAAATATGGCTTCAGGTGCTTTGAAGAAAAGGTTGACCCCCCCCTTTTTGGGGGGGGCAAATATTGGACACTGCTATAATGTCACCCCTAGTCCTTCTTTTCATTAAACACATTTAACACATACTTATTTCCTGCAAACGTTCTTCATACGTTTTAGCCTCCAGTCCCTTAATCCTCTTTGTTGCTTTTCTTTGCAGTCTTTCTAGAGTCTCAACATCTTTTTATACTGTGGCACCCAAAACTGGACGCAGTATTCCAAGTGTGGTCTTACCAAAGCATTATGAAGTGGCCTTAACACTTCACACAATGTTGATTCTACCCCTCTGTTAATGCAGCCTAGAACTGTGTTGGCTTTTTTTTTTTTTGGCAACTGCAGCACACTGCTGGTTCATATTTAAGTGATTAGATTGAATCTTCTTGATTCCTTTCCCACTTGACATCATGCATTTAAGGATAATAGGTCACTTTTCCCTGTAGGTTCCAATCACTGTCAGATCTTTAACCATTTCCTTTCTCTTTGAAAGTATTAAGTTCAGAATAGCAGATTTCCTTCCATCCAAGTATTGGCTCACTTTAGCTTTTCAAAACTATCCAAAAATGGCAGTGTGAAGCATATAAATTTCCCAGTCTAACCTACTATCCTGATATTCTCTGAAGTTTTTCAAATCAAATATTAATCAGACAAATTCTGTCTCAATTCCAAACTCAGATCAAATCAATCCTGCTTGAAAGCCTACAGCTCTGGCTTGAAACTCAGACCATTTGTTAGGTAGATGGACTATAGATGGACATCTACAAACTTTTTCTGAGAATTTTCATTCCGCCTACACAATCAACAGTTACAAATATCTTTACTTCCTTCTATCGGCAGACACTCTAAGCTCTTTGCAAAACACAAACGTTTGATACATATAGATTGTATCTGGTTGCCCTGTTTTATTGCAGAGGCAAGACTCAATGGCTCTTTCATCTGCTCTGTATCTAAAACCATTTTATAGCACCTCTTGGGACATTTTATTTAGAATCATTAAACTTTAAACTAATTTCTGATCCTTCTGTTTTCAACAGCATGCAATAATAAAAATTAAACTTCACCACCCACAGCAATTAAGAGCACACCATTTTATTGCCGCTCATTCATCTGATAGGAATGCTGCTCTCAAAATCACACTTTGGATAGTGCAAGGAGTAACTGTAAAATTGTTTGTTTCCTATTTTTGTATTCATTCAGTACTGTTTTTCCCCCCTTCTGTTCAATCGTATCTGATTTTTGGAAACTGCCTGGACAAGTTCCTGCATTTTTCTTGCCAACATTTTTCAGAAGTGGTTTGCCATTGCTTCCTTCCTAGGGCTGAGAAAAAGTGACTGGCCCAAGGTTAACCAGCTGGCTTCATAACTAAGGTGGGACTAGAACTCACAGTCTCCTAGTTTCTAGCCTGAGACATTAATCACTACATCAAACAGACTCTCTCATTCAGTACTAGAGCTTTCCCAATTATATTTGGTAGGCCAGTATATGTTTTGTTGTAAATCTATTGCATCCTAAATTCCCAAAATAAAAAAATGGATATTTACATATCTTTCAACTAAGAACTGTGTAACACATTTCAAAGAAATGCACAAGTGATAAGTCTGTTCCAGTATGTAACATTATTTAGAAAGTTGCACATAGAAATTTCCCATATTTTTGCCTTAAAATACAAGCCAAACAACATTCTCCAGTATCTCTAAAACTTCTAACATCATGTTCATGTGTAAACATAAGAAAATGATTTCTTTATAATGCAGTATATATTATGTAAAATATCTCCTTTCAGATGAATTCAGATATCCTATGTATTTTTCCTGAAAATAGTATGTAGGTGATTTGCAATGATACAAATAGTTGTTTTGAATTCTGGATCTAATGATCATACATATATACAACTTTAAATTATAAAATATTATCCTTCGCCTTTCTTTTTCTTATCTTTGTTTTGCTCCTACCCAGCTTCACAATTCTTCTTGTTTGGATGCTTTTTTGTTAATTCTTGCAAATTCAGTCTTAGACATTTTGTTTTAAAACCATACCGCCACTTCCAACTAAATAAGAAGTGGAATAGGTCATGCTGAGAATGAGAGAGGTCATATTGAAGAGCAAAGCTATCATTTTGTGAGCTCTGATATCCCAGAAGATTGCAAATCCGAAGAAAAGAATACCAGTTAGTGAGCATGTTCAATCTGGACAGCTGCTTTGCCACATCCCTAATTTGTATTCATGCCAAGCACTACATTTCATGAGCCAACAAATCCATTCAACACTAATTTGTTTTTACCTATTGTGGACTAGTACTGTAAGTTTGGGAGGTGGAAAACAGAATACAAAATGGATCAGTGTTTTTGAAATCTGGTTTTGTAGAATTATTTATTATTTATTTATTCCATTTCTAGACCTATCAAGAATATCTTGAACAGCCAAATAAACAAAATGAACACAACCCAGAATTCTTACTGGGTAGCATAAATGGCCAGATTCAAATTACTTTACTTTGTAGAAGTTGTGAATGCTCCGATACTGGACGTTTTTAAGAAGGTGTTGTATAACCATTTGTCTGAAGTGTAGAGTTTCCTGCCTTAAGCTGGGGGTTAGACTAGAAGACCTCCAAGGTCCCTTCCAACTCTGTTATTCTATTGTATTCTAGATATTATGTGAGGACTTAACTCTCTATAGAAGAAGCTAATGTTGAGAAAGGCTGAGTGAAAGAGAAGAAGAGGATGACCAGCAATAAGGAGGATGGACTTGGTTACAGGGGCAATGAGAGCACTGTTGGAAGACCTGAAGAATCAGGTAAAGCAGGGCTGTCAAACTCGCAGCCTGTGGGCCAGATGTGTCACGTTGCCACACCCATGGTTGGTTTAGCAAAGAGGAAAAAAGTCATGATACGTCATGTAATGGCAACGCTGTGATAATGCGAGTTTGACACCTCTGAGGTAAAGGACAGACTGTCATAGAGAAAATCTATCAGCAGTGGTCATGAAGAGTCAATACTGAGTTGATAAATGCCACAAGTCTTTGCCTTATTACAAGGTACATCTGTCTCTACTCTGGTCTTCTAGGATTCACTGCCCTATCTCCTATTCAGAAATATATTTATTTTTTTTATTCATGAAGGACCAGATTCTTCTGTGAAGACCTTAGAACTATTTCTGAGAGCCATTGTTGCAGAATATCTTCCAGGACACTTGCTTGTGGATATTGCATTTATGCTCCCTGGAAATAGAAACTTCACAGTTGTTTTAAAATGAAAATATTCACCCAAGAAAAGTCAGCACAACGCACTAACAACATATGTCTAGGACTAGCAGTATTCCAGTATTTGATAGGCCGCCTCAAAGAGTAGAGGGTCAATTTATTTTCCAAAGTACCAGAAGGCAGGACAAGAAACATGGATGGAAACCCATCAAGGAAAGAAGCAACCTAGAACTAAGGATAAGTTAGAAGTCCTGGCACTTAGAATAATTAATCAGTGGACCAATTGTAAATGCTCCAACACTGGAAGGTTTTAAGATGAGATTGTATAACCATTTGTCTGAAGTGGTATAGGGTTTCCTGCTTAAGCAGGGAGTTGGACTAGAAGACCTCCAAGGTCCCTTCCACCTCTGTTATTCTATTCTATTCAAGAAACATATTCCTTAAAATCTGAAAATATTCTAATTACATTCAGACCCATTTACCTCTACTTCAGGCAGTGAACAAAATAGCCCTTCCGCAACTGCTTTTCACAATAATATCCTAGTGAGATACAGGCAGATAAAAACTGGCCCAAAGCCACCAATAAGTATATCTCATTGTGGTATTGAACCTGGATTTCCTTGGTTCTACTTTAATATGTAAACTACCAGCACAGCAGTGAAATATACACCAAACATAAAAGTATCATGCAGTTCTACATCTTTCCATACTACAAGTTATTTGCTTTTTTTACTTGAATATATTAACAAGTTGCTAGAACATTTATCCACAGGTACTTTAAAATTTGCTTTAAATGATGAGTTTCAATTAAGTAGAATGCAAAATTTTCATTAACTAAATGGAAAACACATGCTTCCCCTGATAGTGCTTGGTGGTTCTCCCCTCTCCCCCTCAAATTAAAACAAGCCAACTTTATATTTTCTGCATTTCTTGCCAGTTTCGGAGCACAGATATTACTCCGTTTACAACCCTCCAAAGGAATATTTAAAAATGAAAGGGGAAATAGAAATGGAGTAAGAAATCATGGTACTTTGGCTATAAATTCAGCCAGCCATGAACTTGAGACATTTCAAGAGCTTCGAAAGAGCTTCCAGGTCCCTAAAGGAAAAGACGTAGAACGGTTGCAAAATTGCTGTTTGGCAAAAAGATCTACTAGAAGGAGGATCTTTTAGTTTTCTCTTTTTGCACCAGCTTTGGCTGGTAAGCCAATTGCCCGCACATTCCTGTGAAGCTGAATATCGCCTGCATATTATATACTGCAGCCTGATTGAGATGTTTTTGCCAGATGGGTTGATTCAGTTCTGGCAAGACAATCCCTGTTGATGTCTGGTGCCATGCCATACATAGCTTGTAGTTGCTGCTATTTCTATACCACTATTTTGCTCAGAGTGTTTCACAAAAGAATATCAAAACTGTCCTACAAATATCAATAATAAAGCCACAACCAGAAAAGTGCCAATCAGCTATGAAACTCTGGAAGTATTCCTTTGTCCCCTAAGTCACCAACTTATTTGAACTTTCCCTTAACAACAGAAATACTGATGTTTTCACAACATTCTCTTAATTCATCATTTGGCAAATATAATTTCTCCAAGCTACCCTGAGTCAAGGATGGTGAGGCAACCTATAGGTCAATAATAGCATTTCTATTTGAATGTCATAAGTTGCCCTAAGTCAGGGACAGTGGGGCAACATATAAATCCAATAAGTTACTGTTATTCACTGAGACTGAGTATATTAATCAAACCACCATTCACTCATTCTCTTTCTATCCCTATGTATGTGCTATAAGTATTAGCCATAGCACTTAGACTTATATACTCCTCCACAGTGCTTTACAACATTCTCTGGGTGGTTTACAATGTCAGCATATTGCCCCCAACAGTCTGAGGTCCTTATTTTACCAACCTTGGAAGAATAGAACCATGGAAGGATGGACTGAGTGAACCTTGAACTCGGAATAACAGAGTTAGAGAGTTGGAAGGGACCTTGGTGGTCTTCTAGTTCAACTCCCTACTTAGTTAAGAAACCCCATACCATTTCAGACAAGTGGTTGTCCAATCTCTTCTTTAAAACCTCCACTGTTAGAGCACCCACAACTTCTGGAGGCAAGTCATTCCACTGATTAATTATTCTATCAGGAAATTTCTCCTTAGTTCTAGGTTGCTTCTCTCCTTGATAAGTTTCCATTCATTGCTTCTTGTCCTGCCTTTAGGTATTTTGGAGAATAGGTTGATACATCCCTCCCTTCTTCTTTGTGGCTGCCTTTAGATATTGGAAAATTGCTATCATGTCATCCGTAGTCCTTCTTTTCATTAAACTAGGCATAGCCATTTCCTGTGACTGTTTTTATATGTATTAGCCTCCAATTCCCTAATCATCTCTGTATTTTTTGTAGATTCTCAACATCTTTTTTACAGAGTCTGTCAGAATCAAACTCCAAGCTATGGGCAGAGTTAGCATGCAATACTGCATTGTAACCATTCTGCCACTGGGGATCCTGGTGGGAAATATTAGAAAGTATAAAGTAATCATAACTTTGAACTAAGTATATTTTAGTCACATGTATTGCCTTGTTGGAGACCCACTGCATATCTGTCACACCTCTTATTGTAGCATCAACATATTCCGTGTGTGTGTGTGTGCGCGCGTGCACACACACACACACACACACACGCTATATTAATACAAGAGACTCATCAGTGGGACAACTTTTTCCACAAGTGCATCAAATTCAAAGGGGCTCCAGCCAGATGGCTTTACACATTTGCATGCAAGGTTGCCAATTGTATGAAAAATTGAGGGACCGAGGTATGTCTAGGCCAGGGCTGTCAAACTCCCAGCCCGTGGGCCAGATGTGTCATGCCCATGCCCAGTTTAGCAAAGGGATGGGGGGAAGTCCCAATACATCATGTGATGCTGCCATGATGACGTGAGTTTGACGCTCCTGGTCTAGCCTATCAAAGACAAGGATTGGGGGCATGACTGCTGCCTTCTAGCATTTCAGAGGCTTATAGAGAAGAGGGGACTGACTTATTTTCCAAAGCACCAGAGGGCAGGACAAGAAGTAATGGGTGGAAGCTTGTTAAAAAGTGATCCAACTTAGAAGTAAAGACTAATTTACCTACAAGGAAACAATTAATCAGTGGAACACCTTGCTTCCCAGTGTTATGGGTGCTCTATCTCTGAAGGTTTTCAAAAACAGACAGGATAACCATTTGACTAGGATGGCACATGGTTTTTGCCTTGAGCAGGGAATTGGACTAGAAGACCCCCAAGGTCCCTTCCAATCTTACGATTCTATGTCTTCTTCTCCCTTCACATGCATAGATGTAGAAACCATTCAGGATGAGGCTACCAGTAGAAAAATTCATGTTGCATACTTGCTTGGTTACACATACATCTCTGTAGTTAAAAAGATGAGAAGCTGGGAGGATTCATTATAACAACATTTAACAATCTGACTTTTCAAAAATACAGTGCTGTCTGAAGAATTTTATATGACATGATGTTAAATTAATTCTGCCACTCATGTGTAGCTGCAGACATTAGTCGAAGAAGATATACCCTAACAAGATTTATTTTTCAAGTGCCAATGAGGTACTTTCAAGTTATGACGCAGTTAAAAATAAAAGCTGCATTGATCTGTGAAACTTTAAGCAAACCTGCCAGACAACCTAGCATATATTACTGACTGAGTTCCTTTCCAGCATGTCCAGTTTGACGCACGAAGCAATGCAAAGTGAAGCAATGCAGCCATTTTACTTCTGCCTTCCAGAGACGGCTCCCAAATCTCCCACATTAGAGATCTGTTAATCAATTAAAATCAGCCAGTTTTACCCTCTGCATTACGAGCGCTGCAATTCTGTCCATGGAGATCAAGGCCAATTTGTCCCTGATGCTAGATTGAGAAGGGCTGAAAAAAGGAGGCTTCAATTGCATCAGAAGCGAACTCGAAGGATTTGAGTTAGTCCAGCTGCCTAATGACTGGCCCCTCCCAAGAGGTTTAAAAGGAAGTCTTTGCTCAGAAAGTCCTTGCAGAGAACAACGTTGGATTTCTAGGTTCATGTTTATTCGTGTTGATTTTCAGGTTCGTGTTTAATCGAGTTAGGAAGCTTCGTATCTGTTCAGAGTCATTCAAGCAAGCAGCCAAGAGAATCAGTGGCAAGCAGCCAGTCTTGTATTAGTCGAAGAAAGGGGGGTCAGAACAGGTAGGTAGGTAGGTAGAGTGAGAGAGGAAGAAATATAGTAGGTTGGGAGTTATACGGTGGTTGTGTGTATGTGTTTGCGTGTTCAGGTGTAGATCTACACACACATTGGTTGGCCATTTAACCAGACTGGGCCACAGCAATGTGTGGCTGGATACAGCTAGTCTATATAAATAAAAATGTAAAATAATGTATGCAAAGCCACTAATCTCAGAAAGTACTGTACCGATCGACACCAAATTTTCTCACAATGTTTCCAAGGACTTCCGATGCAATCATACGTACATTTTGTGTGGCTGGCACACATGTGTCATGTGCAAGCAGCACAAATGTAAAAGATACTCAGTTTCCAGGATTTCACTTCTCTGTAGCTCCTCCCATCTGGCTGCTTCTTATGATGCATCACACACACACACACACACACACACACACACACACACACCTCTCACATTTCCAACAGTTGTTTCCTCAGCAACCGAATAAGCTTCCAATGTTCCCACACTGCATGGAGGCCTACTAGGCCAAAAACTAGGCATGGGCGGTGACACACTCCCAGGCAGCCCATTTTTGGTCCCAGAAGGCTGCATGGTAGGTAAGTAGAGGGATAGAGAGAGGGGGTGGAATACGGTAGGTAGGTAGGTAGAGGGATAGAGAGATAGGGAAAATACAGTAGGTAGGTAGAGGGATAGAGAGAGAGGGAAACATGGTAGGTAGGTAAAGGGATAGAGAGAAAAACAGGTAGGTAGAGGGGGAAATACAGTAGGCAGGTAGGTTGGGGGTTATACAGTGGTTGTGTGTGTGCAATTGTACATCTACACACAGATTGGTTGGCCATTTAACCAGACTGGGCCACAGCAACGCGTGGCCGGGTACAGCTAGTGTTAAATAAATAGCTAAATACAATTTTAATTTTTTTTAAATTAGAAAGTTACTATTATGCAAATGGGTAACATTTTTGCCTTCATTTTTTTAGCTTTCTTAATACATCCCCATATATATGGTCCTTGGAGGTCATCTTCAAATGAATTAGCAACAAAAGAGAATACACACTTGTGTTAATGAAGGCATATTTAGAAGCACTCTGTATTTAATAAGAAAAAATATTCTGAATCCTATTGTTTAAATGTACCCAAAATAATGGCAGATTCCTAGAACCAAAATTAAGTTGTAAGTTTCATAGCCTGAAAAGTGTCAAGGATATTAATTCATACTACCTATCACAATTAAGGTCTTTAAGATGGGAGGGGGCACATGACTCCCTGGTGTCTATCTGTCCCAATCCAGAATGAAAAATATTAAGAGTAGAACATCTGGGTGGCCTCAGGCTGCTTCTTACAGTTTTAAATTCTATGATGATATAAACATGTTAGCTTCTGCAAATTCAGTTTCTAATTTAGAATCTCTAAATAAGATGAAGAAATGAATTAGATATTCATTTTAAATGCAGTTTCATCTGCATAAAATATCAGTTGCACATTACACTACTATCTAGCATGCGTAGAGGGTAAAGACTATAAACAGGTTGAGGAAATAACTGCAGTTAGTCGTTAGGTTAAAAGATTAAATTAATGCCATTGATCTCTAATGGCTGTCAAAGAAATACTGTACAGTATTGATAACTACAAATGTCCTGGCAATGGAAAGTTAGTGATGGAGTTGGTTGAAAGAAGAACAGACCAAAAGGGAGTTATCATTCCCAAACCACTAGATACTGCCATGGATGACTGATTTCTAGCACTCCTCCCACTTCCTTGAATTAAAAGGTAATTTTCCTGTAGTTTGCAAATTCATTTGCACTTGCCTGCATCAGTAATCCAGGTTTCTTGTGAGACTGGTAAGTGACCTGATAATAATGTCATACAAACCTTGAAATCCTGACCTGATAGTCTGCCCAGCCATTATGTCCATTAATGATTATCTTGTTGCCAGGTGGAGAGGCTGGGTTTGTTTAACCCCATTCTGGCAACAACACTCTTTAGAAATATATCCCAGCTATAGGGATATTGTCCCTATAACTTATAGAGTTATAGGGACAACTTTTAAATTAATATCTTTACATGCATGGTTTAAAATGGGGGTGACCAACTTGTGGCTGTTAGGGCTGTATATGCATGCCCTCCAATATCCCTCTTTTGGACCCATGTCAACTCCCTCATTCCCCCTTGAAAGCTTCCTGTCCTTATGAAGCTGGAAATGTGTGGAAACAAGTTTCAGTGCTAACATACTCTAATCAAATTGCTGGGTTAAGATAGTGATTCACCCCCAAATCCTTTCCAGAAACAAAATCTCGGTCCTTGATGGAGCACATGTACTTTGTGGCCCCCACCTGTCAAATTACTAAATGTGATTGCCAAACCCTCAAAGGTTGCCCATCCCCTAATTAAATATCAAGCGAGATTTGTGAGTTAAGAAATTAATTTCCTTCAAAACTGATTTCTTAAAACTATAAACAAAAATAATTTGTTGCAATGTGTTACGAAGCCATCATTCAAAAACAAGTTGATAAGAAAATTAAAAACTTACTGATGAACTGTTACAGGATGATGGTCTGGCTTGGATAAAGTAGGCTTTTTTTGCTTTTGTGTTGTTTTGCTTCCAAAACAGCTTTTGGTGCAGCACTTACAACCTCAGTTAGAGAGAGACATAATCTGGCTGTGATTCCCAATTGCTGATGATACCCTATCTAGAAGTTGTACACCAGTACAAAATAGAGTATAATTTACTGAAACAAATGTTTCAGTACTGTTCTTTCCTATCCTGAAGAAAAGAAGTTGCAGGAAAAATTCTCTAACACATCTACAATAATGTGCTTTGCTTTGCTTTGCTTTGCTTTGCTTTGCTTTGCTTTGCTTTGCTTTGCTTTGCTTTGCATAAGCTTTGCATAAGCTTTGCATAAGCTTTTCATTGAGTATTTAATAGTGTAAACATGGGATGCAGTGGCTCAGTGACTAAGACGCTGAATTTGTTGATCAGAAAGGTTGGCGGTTCGAATCCCTAGCACCGCATAACGGAGTGAACTCCTGTTACTAGTCCCAGCTCCTGCCAACCTAGCAGTTTGAAAGCATGTAAAAATTCAAGTAGAAAAATAGGGATCACCTTTGGTGGGAAGGTAACAGTGTTCCGTGTGCCTTTGGTGTTTAGTCATGCTGGCCATATGACCATGGAGATGTCTTCAGACAGCGTTGGCTATTCGGCTTTCAAACTGGCATGAGCACCAACCCCTAGAGTCAGGAACAACTAGCACATGTTTGTGAAGGGAACCTTTACCGTTAGAGTAAACATTGTACAGCAATACAATATCTCTGTGTGAAAGAACGTAGCTTGATGTTCCCAACACATAACAGCAATTCCTATCGATAGCTGTTAACAAACCATAGATTAAAGTGGTAGGATAAAATGAGTAATACAATAAAACCTCAACTTAACCAAGCCCCTTTTAATGTATTTTAGATGCTATGAGAGTTTGGTCCAATGGTTAAGGCAACAGGCTAGAAACTGGAAGACTGAGTTCTAGTCCTACCTGAGGCATGAAAGCCAGCTGGGTTACTTTCAGCCAGTCACTCTCTTTCAGTCCAATTCGTCTTACAAGGTGGTTAAAATAGAGGGAAATAAGAAGAGTAAGGTATATTTGCCACCTTGATTTATTAAAAATATAATAATAAAGGTGGGATTAAAAATATTTTTTAAAAACATTTCCATCATCCCTCCCTGTTCCCAAAATGACAAATCTATTGTATCTGAACTAATATGTAGAAGACAGTCACATTTATATTAAAGTATTCTGAATTTAATAACATATGCCACATTGTACAGATGAGATTAATTGCTGCCATAACGTATTTTCATATTTATTGAACATTTGGAAATAGCAGCTAACCCTGTCCCCCGCATGGATTGCAGTACTGTTTCTCTCGCTTTCACAATATAGTGCTTTTAAGACAGAACTTATTTCCAATATTGTATTCAGATAAAACCATACTAAAATCACCCTAATACCGAGCCATAGAATTGCAATGGGGTAAGTGTTATAAGTAAAATATTAGGAGTAAATCTTTGAACTTGCCTATTTATGTGCCCTCAAGCAGACCATATAAAGAGAAAATATGATTTTTTTTTGTTAAAAGGTTTCATTTGACTTAGATTTTACTCATTCTTTTATAAATTAGTTTAAACAAATACATTCTTAAACTTCTCCATTTTTTTTTCTTTTAACCCTGGCTGATCTCTTTTCACAAACTACAGGGAAGTTATTTAAAGTGTTTCCCCAGTTTCACTCCTCTCCACTGAATTTGGGCATCATAGGTGTGTTTCAAGTGTTATGTTGAAATACAAGCACTACTTCTTGCAGAATGTCAAGAATGCTAGAAATTTCAGAAATCATGTACTAAATGTTTTCGTTGTAAACTAGCTTTTAACTGGGGGAGTTCCTTTGATAGAAGTTCACACAGCACTGTGGCAATTCCATCTATCTATATATCTTCACCGCATAAGTCAACTCCAGCTATGGCTATAAACTGCAACCTACAACTGCTATTCCAATAGTTGATCCAGTTTCAAAGGAATTATACTATCGGCAGAGTCTTCATATGACATCTGGTTCATTAATGAAACACAACCATGGAATGTGAGTGACCCATGGCATGGGCTAAAAAGACAATCATAAATTATTTATTTAGTGTGTATGGCATATCATACATGTGCGTTTCAAGGTGTTAGTGACCACCTTTAGAGCGCTCCATGGCACAGGGCCTAGCTACCTGCGGGATCGCGTTCT
>JAPKID020002849.1:0-12884 GCA_026931265.2 Tropidonophis doriae
ATAATAATAATAATAATAATAATAATAATAATAATAATAACAACAACAACAACAACAACAACAACAACAACAACAATCATCATCTTCATTGTCATTGTACTAAGATTACAATGAAATTGGTTACAATGAAAGGACACTTACATTTTCCTTTGGTAATATTTTTCCATGGTGAAAGTTCTTTTACTATTAGGAAGGAAAGTTTGAATCTCTTATTACCTTTTTCCTTGCCTGAATCTCTACAAACTGCCCCACAAACCCCCCACCTGTGTTTTCTCAGGTTTAAGCTACTTGATTCATGAAGTCCTCCTTTCCTTTCTTTATGCCTTAGATGTCAAACCTTTACTTTCTCTGCTTTCTGAAAACTACCATATTATTGGGACATATCACATTAATATTTGCATGAATGAATGCTACCTTTTATTTTGTCCAAGACAATGGAATGTCATAAAAATCATAGAAAAACACTGTCTTATCTGTCATCAAGATGACTTTTCAAATCCATAAGAGAATAGGGCCAAATCTGGTGTGAAAGGAGAACTTGGGCTGGATGTAGACTGGAGCTACCTCCATAGATAATCCTTTGATCTAATGCAGCAGACTTTTTCATATGATGACAGGATCTTGAGACCTTTTACCATCTTTTTATCTAATCTACCTTATTAACTGAATATTGGTATATAATGGGAAAAGGTGAGATTCCTATACATCATTTTAAGAAAGGAGAAAATGCATGCAATGTAGGTGGTAGTAAAGCTTATGACTCCAGTTGGATGAATTGGTATGAAGGCATAGATTGAATGAACATTCCACTTGTCCAAGACACAAAGTGATCTGTTGCACTGCAATATCTTTCATCTGTATTTATAAATTTTATATATATATTCTTTCTACTTAAAAAACATGCAATTTGGGTATTTCTTTAGGAAAGATTAAGGCCTTTTATAAACTTAGATACATGGGTATCCACCGGTGACAAAATTGAAGTTGCAGTGCAAATTGTGCCTGTTAAGAGATTTGCCTATATTGTTGCAAAGGAAATAGAAAGGATGGACCTGGCATTCTGCTGTTAAATACACATTTTGTCATCACGATCAATTACAAATCTGGAATGTAGACATATGCTGAGAACCCAAACAAGATCCTGCGAGTTAGGAAATCTAATAAAAAGAAATTTTAGAAAATAAGTTCATTGAGAATAATCAACAAATTAATCAAATGGAGGGGATTGAGGCAAGAAGAAACTAATGGTGGTTTTTAAAGGGAAAACTAAGGGAATTCCTTGGCTTTAGGTTTCATCTGAAATTGTATTTTTCCATTGCAGACTTGGTGCTTTAATGATTACTATAGCTGGTATGAAGTTGCTGCGCTCATCTTTTAGCAATCCAACCTACCAGTATGTCACTATCATTTTTACAGTGCTTTTCTTTACGTTTGATTACAATCGATTCTCTGAGACCATGCTGCTAGACTTGTTCTTCATGTCCATACTCTTCAGCAAGGTAAAGTCAAATACAGCATTGCCATTCTATTGTTACAAGCAACTGGCAGAAACTGGCTTAGTGTGAACATCTCAACATCTGCCACAGCAAAGGGCGGAAAGGCTTTTTGTGTAGCAGAGCTGTCTTCTTGCTCAGTGAACTTTTATAAAGCTCAAGCAGGCCTTTTTAACACAGATCTAGTTTGTGTGTGTGTGTGTGTGTGTGTGTGTGTGTGTGTGTTAGTTTTTAGAAGCCTAGCAATTCAGCCTAACTGGTTCTACCCATTTCATCAGCTAAAACAGGAGTATTTAGTATAGATTATTGTTTTCACAACTTCCTGTAAGGGCCCCATTAAGGGAGAAGACATGCTGTTTCCCTCTCTGCCTTTCGGCTCATCAGCAGAGACCATCTAGACAGAGAACCATGTTTAGTTACTTTGTGTAATATTTTTAGATATGTGTATTAGTTTTTATGAGCTGATCAATAAATGTAAATTTGAGAGACCAAGATAGATCTATTTTGAGCTTATTAGCTCTCATCAGTTGGCCATACTCCACTGGGATTCGAACCGGGGCTGCAATGCATCCAAGCCAGAAGTCTAGCAATTCAGCCTAACTGGTTCTAACCATTTCATCAGCTGTGAAAACAATTTTATTTATATATCTGTTCGGGGCCCCTATTAAGGGAGGAGACAAACTGTCTTCCTTCTCTGCCTTTCGGCTCAAACCCTCACACACACACACACACACACACAACTGAACTCCTATTTATTTAGCCATGGTTCACTGAATAAACTACAGTTGACTGATTTTGAGCAATGTACGAAGCCATGAATTTTGATTCATAAAATATAATGGCTGCGTTCATAAAAACTACTAAGCTTGAAACCAGTGTTTATAGGTGAGCATGTCATGTGAGCACAACATGTATTCTTCAAGTATTAATTTATTGTTTCCTGTGTGGTTTTGTATGATGTATGCCTTGTTACTAGCCAAGAGACCACATAGGTTTCTGTATGCACAAGTTAATAAGTAAATGGATAAATAAGAATTGTTATGGTATCAAGTATAGAGATGTGTGTTTTGGTCAATATTGACTAATCTCAGAAAGCTAAGTAAAATTGTACGTATTAGATATGTAAAGTAAAATTGGATAATTGGACAAATTTGGAGATTTAACAGGATATCTTGAGGTAGAAGACAAAAACTAAGAATTTGAGAAAAAAAATATCTCAGAGGAAGCCAACATAAAACTACTGAGAAAATGGTTTGTTGTGAACGTCCATGGAGTCTCCAGAAGTGACGACTGACTCTACTTTTTTCATTTTCTAGTTTTACAATGTAAAATAAATCTTGCAATGTCATGGTTTTTTTTTTTCAATTTTAAAAGGGAACCCAGAAAAAATCCACTTCATTTTTCTTGTTGACAGTGGTGTTTAATCAGTTCAACAGGGCATGCTTCCACATAGACATGGGACGTGGTGGTAGGTCTTGGTGGCTTCCTCAAATCAAGTTCCCTTAAGCCTTAATGGAGACATTATTCTGCACATGCTTCAAGAGGATAAAATCCATGCATGATTGTGCTTCTGTGCTGCTATTCTTGCTGGAGCTTATATTTCTAAATATTTTCTTCTGATTTCTTTTGTAGCTTTGGGAACTTTTTTACAAGCTAAGGTTTGTGTACACTTACATTGCTCCTTGGCAAATCACATGGGGATCTGCTTTCCATGCTTTTGCCCAACCATTTGCTGTACCCCGTATCCTTTTGAAATTCAAACTTATTTTAATTTGATCTCCTGAAATCTAAGTCTAGTAGAGAAAATATGCAGTAAATGATTACAAAAAGGAAAGACCAATTTACATGCTCAGTGTTGTAAGAAAAAATAATAAGGGACAAATATCCAGCTTCATTTTATCCTGCTAATAAAGGATCTGGGTAATAATTATGACATCCTTAACTTTATTGTCCGGTAGATTCTGCAATGCTGTTTGTCCAGGCAATCGTGTCTGCCTTTTTTTCTACCCCATTGAACCCCTTTTTGGGAAGTGCAATATTTATCACTTCTTATGTCAGACCCGTCAAGTTCTGGGAGAGAGATTACAAGTAGGTGTTACTGAAATCATACAAGGCTTTCATGTATAGTATAGTTGAAATGCGTTGAAATTTTAAATAAACTTTTTAATCTCAAAGGCACAAATAATGTTTCTTTTCTTGATACTGATTATTCTGAAGATATATAACGTTTTAAGGGGGGGGAAATGAAACTACAGAGTTTCAAATATTTCCATTTAACAAATACATTTTTAAAGGAGTGGAAAAGATTTGAGTTTCACAGTGCACAAGAATAATGCATCTGCTTTTTTCCAGCCAGGTGTTCTCATTTTGATATGTTTTTCTAGCAAATCTTGCCAGAATTTAAAGAACTTTTATTCACTATGTTTCTCCTGCTTTTTAGTAATATTTTTATTTTTTTATTGCAATGCCCCCTAAAATGGATTTTTATGGCAGTTGTAAAATTTAGCTTTCTGGTTGCCACAACATTCATGAAAGTATCATTCAGAACTTTGAAAAACAGACAGGATCTGTTTTCACACCCGGAAACATATCTGTCTCAGCCTCTCTTATCAGAAAACAAATGACTGGAACTAGCACTGTTCACCACCCTGTTTTCAGTTCTGTAAGTGGAATGGTGTAGCAGGGAATCAAATATTTTGGACAATCACCAATTGGGGAAGCTCCTAATTGTATATTAGATTCTACAAAAGTTTCCCCATTACTTATTTTAAGATAAATGAGTCTCTGTCTGGAGGGTAGAATGGTAGGAAACGAGTAAATATCCTGTGGTGCTTCATTTCAAGATATTTCAGGAATGCAAGTTAACTCTACTTTTTTATCTTTATTTCAGCACGAAACGAGTGGACCACTCAAACACAAGACTGGCTTCTCAGCTTGACAGAAACCCAGGTAATATTGATAAAAGTAGGCAGGTGAATCATTTAGTGGATTGTGCAACGGCTCAATTCAGTCCGTACCTTTTTTTGGTGGAAAGCAAAATTAACCCAATGAATGATGATACTTTGCATCTTTTAAGGGGGTGGGGAAGAGCACTTTCTAATAGATAAGTATATTGTGCATGTGCAACAGTATTTACCTATTTTTACATTAGGATTCTGTCGTTGATAAATGTATTATGGAGGATAGATATTAATAGAATATTTTCTTTTAAAAATATTGTAAGTAATTTACTTTAAATTCATTTGCAACAAATACAATTCATCGTTAGATACTACATTCCTTAATCATTCAAATATCTCGATTGTCTTAATTGTCTTAATTATTGTATCTATATTCTTTATCAGTTGTCTTCTTAGAAGATGTGATACATACTACAGGTAGTCCTCAACTTACAATAGTTCATTTAGTGACCTTTCAAAGTTACGACGACACTGAAAAGGATGATATGACTATTTTTCACACTTACGATCGTTGCAGGATCCTCATGGTCATTTGAACAAAATTCAGATGCTTGACAACTGACTCATATTTATTGATGGTTGCAGTGTCCCAGGGTCATGTGATTGACAAACAAAATTAATGGTGAAGCCAGATTCACTTAATAACTATTTATTAAAATGATAACTGCAATGGTTCACTTAACAACTGTGGCAAGAGAAGTTGTAAAATGGGACAAAATTCACTTAACAACAGAAATTTGGGGCTCAATTGTGGTTGTAAGTCAAGGTCTATCTGTATTCATCTAACACAGGGTGTGAAACTCAAGGCCTGGGGACTGGATCCAGACCGTGGGGTGCTTAGATTTGGCCCATGGTACCATCCTGGAAACAGTGAAGAACTGGCTCGTGGTGCCTCTTCTAGCGAAAGCTGAGCTTGAGAAGGCTGTGTGTGACCCTCCTGAACTCCGTTTTCACTGGCAGAGGGTTGTAGGAGGCTGTCGCAGCCAAAAATGGAGCTTGGGAGCCTGTTTTCACTGGCAGAGTGCTTGGGCCACCACTGATGCTCCCAACATGAGTGATGTCAAGCTGGCCACACCCACCCTCGCCCCCCAAGGTCAACCATAACCCTGATGCATCCCTCAATGAAATTAAGTTTGACACCCCTGATCTAATAGATGAATTCAACTAATAGATGAAAATCTTTTTTTCTAACTAAAGAACCATATTTTTCTAAACTGCAACCTCAAAATTATAACTAGTATTTCCTATTTTTGTGCCTTTCTATCACCTGAATAAATATGGAGAAAAAGTCAAACTTCTGCTGCTGTCCTTATGAATATTCCTCTTTACAGAATTCCTATTTAAGCTACCAACTTGTCCTAATCCTTGAAAAGGATTCTCTTTTTCAAAAAGAGTTTATCCAAAGATGAGAGAACTATCTGTAACACAATAATTAACCTTAACCAGGGGCAAAGGTTAATCCTGTATGCTAGGTGCTAAAGAGTGCAAACTTTTTAATTCTACTTTGACTGTCTCTGTATAGTACTATTGTAGAAAAAAATGGAGAAGTGCTATGGATGCTATCTTGAGTTTCTGGATATGGTTTCTGATCTCTCTCACTTTTGGGGTGCCCTACCTAAGAAATTTACCTTGATGCCAAGAAAACTGCATGCATTAATGTTTCTACAGTGGAAATAATATAGCTAAAAGGCAGATGTTGAGTCAGCTATAATAAGCTCTTAGAATGATCATCTATCCCAGTCTGTTGTAATATCAATAGAATTGTAAAAATAAATTTATGTTTCTAGTATATTGTATTATTTTTCTCCTCCATGTAGGTTCTGATGACAATAACTTGAATTCTATCTTCTATGAACATTTAACTCGCTCCCTTCAGCACAGCCTGTGTGGAGACTTACTCTTGGGGCGATGGGGAAACTACAGTACTGGAGATTGCTTTATTCTTGCTTCCGACTACCTCAATGCACTTGTACACCTTATAGAGATTGGCAATGGCTTAGTCACCTTCCAACTGAGAGGGCTTGAATTCAGAGGTAAAGTCTATGCGATTGCACTTTTCATTAATCTTCCCGTATTGCTTTCTGCATCAGACATTATAACATGTTAATTTAGTCCATTAGATTAATAAATATTTTAGATTGAGATGCTCTGAGTCTGGGTAAAATTGATAGAGCTGAACATAGTTCATTTTATAACCTCAGATCACTTAATCTTTACTTTCTTCAAATGCTTCAACAAAAATTTGGTTACTTTTTCTTTCATTAGTGAATTCTATTTTAGTAATTTCTGACATTTTTCCAATGGTATAAGCACTGTAGTTATAAAAAAAACTGTGATACAGATATCACTGATCAAATGAACATGAACTCATTTATTTTATTTATTTATTTGATTTATATCCCGCCCTTCTCCTGGAAAGGACCCACAGCGGCGTACAAACAACAAGCAACATTAGAACTATACAAAGTACAAATAAATAAATTGAAATTATAACCTGTCAAAATAATAAAATCCCCTCATAAAGGTCCTTAATCACTTATCCCAATATTACCATGTTTCCCTGAAAATTAGACCTTCCCAGATAATAAACCCAATCGGGCTTTTGTGTGCATGAGCTAAAATAAGCCCTCCCCAAAAATATTACATCGCAGCAGCAGCCATCAGGTGATCTCGCTTGCCGCCTCCTACACCTCAAAAATAATAAGACCTCCTGGAAAATAAGGCCAAGCACTTATTTTTTTTGTCAAAAGAAAATAAGACCCTGTCTTATTTTCGGGGAAACATGGTATACATTTCTATCAGAAAGCAAGTGCAAATTATTATTTTTAAATTATCAGAACTGGTGTTGTTAATGCTCCTGTTTTTAAGAGTTACTTTTTTTCATTTCAGGAACTTATTGTCAGCAACGAGAAGTAGAAGCTATCACTGAAGGGGTTGAAGAAGATGAAGGGTTTTGTTGCTGTGAACCTGGTCATATCCCTCATGTGTTGTCTTTTAATGCTGCCTTTGGCCAACGTTGGCTCGCTTGGGAAGTTCTAGTCACAAAGTATGTCTTGGAGGGTTACAGCATCACTGACAACAGTGCTGCTTCCATGCTTCAAGTCTTTGATCTAAGGAAAATACTCACCACGTACTATGTCAAGGTACATCTCCCACTCAGAAATGTAGAATTGCCTTTCTCTTTACAAATGTGTACTAAGCTGTTTTACCCATGCTATTAATATATGAGGTATATACAACTAATCCTAATGTAACAAATGTTCATTTATTGACCATTTAAATTTAAAATGGCACTGAAAAAAGTGATTTATGACCATTTTTCATATTTATGACCATTGCAACAGCCCCACAGTCACATGAAAGAATTCAGATACTGGGAAACTGACTCATATTTATGACAATTGCAGTGTCCTGGGGTTATGTGATCAACTTTTGCAACTTTCTGACAAGCAAAGCCAATGCAGAAGCCAGATTCACCTAATCACTTTGTTACTAGCTTAACAACTTCAGTGATTCACTTAACAACTCTGGTAAAAAAAGATAATCAAATAGGGCAAAATTAATGTAACTATCTCATTTAGCAACATACATTTTGGATACAATTGTGGTTGTAAGTCAGGGACTACCTCTATAGCAATATTGTAATTATTTTCAAAAGAATAGGTGGTAATGTGCCTATAGTAAAAATCATATTGGCTAGAAATGCACTGGTGAGCAAAGTTGCTTTGGGGTTGAATGTGAGGAGTCTGAACTTCAAATGTATATCTCCATCCTCCCACCCAGAGAAATTAAAAATAATAAATATTGTGCAAACTATTCTTCTAAATCGGGTGTCAAACTCAAGACCCTTGAGCTAGATGTGGACCACAAAGTCCTTACATCTGGCCCATGGTGCTGCCCTGGAAGCAGCAAAGGACTGGTGCGTGGTGCCCCTGCCAATAAAAATGGAACCAAGGGAGACTACGGGTGGCCTTCCCCCACCTCCACTTTTGGCCATGACAGCCTCCGGGAGGTCTCTGGCAGCAAAAACGGAGCCCAGGGTATGCTGCCTCCATGAGTTCCGTTTTCACTGGCAGAGGGCTGCAGGAGGCCATCATGGCTGAAAACGGAGCCTCGATGAGTGACATCGAGCTGACCATGCCAACCCTGGCCACGTCGCCCCCTCCCCCCGAGGTCAAACACAATCCTGATGCTGCCTTCAATGAAATTGAGTTTGACACCCTTGTTCTAAATGGTTTCACGTTGTAAAGTTTACCAATAAAAAAACAATAAATCTGGGTAATTTCTTTTCTTCCATTTCTTTACCTTTCATTTCCTTACTATGGCTTGAGTCTGGTAAATAAACCATCAGGGTTCAACATCTACAAAGGATGTGTTTAATCCTTTTTCTGTGTTTGCTAAATACTTAAAAGTGACAATGAGATGTATATACTCTAATAACTTTATTTTTTTATCTTGTAGGGTATCATCTATTACGTAATATCCTCTCCCAAGCTAGAAGAATGGTTATCAAATGAAACAATGCAGGAAGGACTACAGCAATGTGCAGATCAAAATTACGTAGATGTAGACCCTACATTTAATCCTAATATTGATGAGGATTATGATCATCGCCTAGCAGGGGTTTCAAGAGAGAGTTTTTGTATAATTTATCTCAACTGGGTAGAATATTGCTGCTCTCAGAGAGAAAAAGTAAGTATTTTTGAATAATTAAGAAATTCTATGGAGATATGCTATTTTATCTCTCAAAGAGCGTCTAAATCCTGAAAATGTGGAGGAATTGGGAATTGATTTGCTGATGATGGAACATAAAGACTTGCAGCCACTTTTATTACAGTGAAAGTGTATGTCCCATTTTGGGTATTATTCTCCACTTTTTTTTTCTTAAGAAAGTAGAAAACAGTGATGAAAAGTTATAGTTTGAATTATATGATGAAACATAATAGTATTATGCACACACAAATATCTTATATTCTTTACCTAATGTTTTCAGTTTTTGTTTTTACTCAAAGCCACTCAATGCAGATAAGGATTCTTCTCTGGTTACCCTTTGTTACGGACTGTCAGTTCTTGGTCGGAGAGCTCTGGGAACTGCTTCACATCATATGGCTAGGTACTCTTATTTACTATTCCAAAATAGGTCCTCTAGAATATAGCTGTACCCTTTTCCATTCCATAATAAGTGCAGGATGATGAATGATGTACTTAGATCTGTTTGCCCCTTTCTTTTATTTTGGTTGTTTCCTTTTCCGAATGGTTCATAGCTAGACCTTCCCTTAATATGTCTGTTAATGAATGATTTCTCAGAGTGGCAAACCTTTAAAGCAGTGTTTCCCAATCTTGGCAGCTTGAAAACATGTAGACTTCATGTAACGGAATTCTGGAAGCTGAAGTCCACACATCTTGGAGCTGCAAAGGTTGAGAAACACTACTGTAAAGAATATGCTTGCATTTTTGGATCTTTCGATTTTATTATAGTCATTGACCACCACTGAGTTGGTATTTGAGACAAACTCAATCTATAAACATCGAGAAGAAAAGGGAACTTGGAGAATCTTTCCCTTAAGTTCAAGAATAGAATAAGCATAACATTGATTCTGAGGGAAGTGAAAGACGCTGAGACACAGAAGTAATTTGTCAGCAAATAGGTCAGGTGCTTATTCAGTAAATAACTGCAGAGTACAAGGTAAATGCAACTACTGCTATTCTCATGAACCCAAAGAATTTATGCCGCTTTTCTGCCAAGTAATTTGAGGATGATTAGTTTTCAGCCATTTTTGAATACATAGCCAGGACAGATGAGGACTGAAGAATGATTGTCAGCTTTTTCTTTTTACCTCTCCTGATTTATATTTGTTTATTATGGCAATTTAAATTTGCTTGGGCAGCCCACAATGTTTATATAGAAATGAAAGTCTTACTTTCTTCAACTAATTTTAGAATACTGAATGCTTGCTTTAATGTTTGGGGTTTCTCTCCCAAACCAAACAGTAATCTGGAATCTTTCCTGTACGGGCTCCATGCCTTGTTTAAAGGAGACTTTCGTATATCATCAATTCGAGATGAATGGATTTTTGCAGACATGGAATTACTGAGAAAAGTGGTGGTCCCTGGAATACGTATGTCACTAAAACTGCATCAGGTATAAAGAATCCTTGCACAAATGCACATCAGCCGAAAGTGACATAGATGACTATAACTCAAACTCTGTGGATTTGTAGCAGTCCTCCCATTTGGTAAAAAAGTTGATTCAAGAGCATATGAAGCTCTTGAAGAAGGAGTCACTATTAGTAATGTATGAGGAAAAATTTTAATTGTGAAATGAATGCCAATAAATACAGTAAAAATTAATTCAGTGTTTTATTTATTCATTCATTCATTCATTCATTCATTCATTCATTCATTCATTCATTCACTCATTCAATTTCTATTGCCACCCATCTCTAACTCTGGTATCATAGTCATTCACTAAGATGGGCAGCTTTAGAAGTTGAATAAAATAAATACATAAATAATGCTTGGTTTACACATATATTTGTATGCATAATTGAAATGTATTAAAATAATGTTGTTTCAGTAGACCGAAAAATACATGGATGTATGTGACAATAGCATTCTTTGTGAGTTTATTTAGGATAATTTATCAGGAAAGGAAAATAGATATTCTGACTAGATATTTTAACAGATCTGTTTGGTATTTTTTTAAACAGCTTATATTTTTCCTTACAAGGTTACCTCATGTAAAAAGAACAGGACTGAGCAAATTTGTGGGAAATGGTTGGAATTAAATTGAGGAGGGAAAAGTTGAGCATTTAGGAATTGAAGGGAAGCACTCTATACTTTTCAATATCACTGTCTACAAAATTCCCTGATATTTTCCCTGTCCTTATTGTTTGGGTATTTTCTCATTTTTTAATACCAAACTTTCAGAAACATATATTTGTTTCATATGCTTTTCTTAAAGACAAATGCAATTTTTACATCTTTTTGATGAGAGAAAAATCTATGTTTGTTAATTGCATTTGGTATTGCCATGGTGACAGATGTCAGAAATCCATCTCTGGAGAAATGTATGGCTGAGTTGTTTTATATCTCAGCTTAAAACCTAGACTGTGATCTATGAATGATTATACAGTAGTAAATTTGTTGCCTTTAGGGAAACTGAACATTCTTCATTATTTAATCTAACTAGATAATTAGATGCAATCTTAAATAATTGAGTTTGGCCGAATATAAACTTTGACTTTATAATTTTAGTGTAGACTAAAACAATTTCCCTCAACCTTGGCAGCTTGAAGTTGTGTGGACTTCAACTCCCAGAATTCCTCAGCCAAACTTGCTATTCTGGGAGTTGACGTCCACATGTCCTCAAGTTGCCAAGGCTCAGCAACACTGGACTACAATATAATCATTTCCCATTTCACAATGAAGGCTCATATTGATATGATAATGCTTTTACTTTTCGGTTTAGGATCATTTCACCTCTCCCGATGAATACGATGATCCTGCTGTTCTCTATGAAGCTATTACAACGCATGAACAAAACCTGGTTATAGCTCATGAGGGGGACCCGGCTTGGCGAAGTGCTGTGCTTTCCAATTCTCCCTCCCTACTTGCCCTTCGCCACGTGATGGATGATGGCACCAACGAATACAAGATCATCATGCTGAACAAGCGCTATCTAATCTTCAGAGTCATTAAAGTAAGATACTATTAGTGGGGTGGATGAGATCCCCTGTTCTAGGATGAGATGTAATAAGTGGGGAGGACAGGCATTTTTTACTTTGTATTATGAAATTGGTGTTTTGATATCTTTTTTTAAATTCCTTTTTAAATGCTGTGATTTTGTTAAGCAATTCTTTGTTGTTAAATTGTTCCAGGTTTTTAAATATTTTGATTAAGGAAATCTGCAGGACGTGCAAACTAGGCAAATAAAAAAAACAATTATATTTTATGCTTAATTCCATAATTATGAAAAGCATAGTACAGGCATTTCCCACTACCTTGCTATATCGTACTTCCTGCAGCATATAGTTTTTATCTGTTTCTTGTGTCTAAGCAAATTTTAAATTTGTTTATACCAATACTTAGTAGTAGAATAAATAATGATATAATATATGCATGAATGGGTTCCATAAAGTTAAATACAAAGGCTGCATGTTTCTAGTACTTAAATGAATTTTAGTTATTTTTCTAAAAGGTAAAACTTTAATGTATAATTTTAAAATTGTCTAAACCTTGAGGGTATATATAATTAGGATGGAAGTGTGTGTGCGCTCGCCTGTATCCTGTTTTCAGTATGCATTTAAAAAGTGTCTATGGCGACTCAATCGTCCAGATCATGGTTTCGATTTATTTCGATTTATTCATATTTATAGACCGCCCCCTCTCCCCGAAGGGACTCGGGGCGGTGCACAGGCATTTTAAAACA
>JAPKID020002850.1:0-12883 GCA_026931265.2 Tropidonophis doriae
AAAAACAATCACCTCTCTCTCTCTCTCTCTCTCTCTCTCTCTCTCTCTCTCTCTCTCTCTCTCTCTCTCTCTCTCAGTATACAAATCATTCTCCCTAGATTGCAAGGTTTCTTTTTTTGTGTGTGAAGCAATAATTGCAAAGGGATCCACTTGGGGTTTTAAGAAACCCTAAGAGGAAAAAAAGGATCTCTTTGGAGTCCTCAGTGAGGCAATAGTTGCCATAAAGATAGCAACAGCCTCTTTCTTACTCGCTATTCAACTTTACAGACTCTGACACCGTTTGATTGCTCTGGCCTATAATTTAGCTGTTGGCTGCAGCCTCAGAATATATTTTGAGAGGAGGAGGGGGTGGGGAGGGAAGAGAAGGTGAAAGCCAGCCCACTTGTAGCTGGAGAGAAAGAAACAAATTTGGAAAGTAGAAGAGGAGGAGAAAGAAAGCCCAGCCCAAGCACCCTCGAAGCAGTTTCCTGTTGCCATCCTTCAAGATACTTAGATTCCTTCAGACTTTTGAGAGAGAGGCTGAAGTTTTCTCAGCTGCCCTGTCCTTGAGGTATGACATCAAAACTTACTTTGCCATTCTCAGCTTTTATTTATTCTTCCTTTTTCTTCCTTTATCTGTTATATTAAGCAAAAGAGTCCTGATTGGGCCCAAAACTAATATCTGCATTTGAAGAATAGCCTAATAAGAATAACATTGATATGTAAGAATATTCAGTGTACTGTTGGGAATTCTGCATGCTGTGCCTAACTTCTATTTTTGCTGCTAATTGTTTTTATTAATTGAATTAGTTTAATAAAACATCCTTGTTTGGCAACAGTTATCAGTGCTCTTTTCTACTCGCTGAATAAATACAGAAGAGAGTAAAGTAATTTTCAGGCCAATTGGTACTCTGTATCTAGGATTTCACAATTTATTGCCTCCTAATTAATTAGGACTGGCACATGGAATATGTTCCCAGGTAACTGAAGAATAAACTTGGCAAGTAAACCTTGTTTAGGACATTTGCTTGGGCTATATTTGCTTTTGGAAAAAGGGAGCCGGAAACATAATTTTCTACTTCCATCTTCATCTTTATTTCTTAGTGTTTCATTGCAAAGCAGAATTTATTTCAATCTGTATAAGCGCATCCAAAAGGAAGCATGCAATTCATTGCCTTTAAAATTCATTGCCTCAGCCTTCGTTCCCTGACTTTACAGGACGGCAGTAGAGAAAAGAATCAAATTGTTTCTCCTTTCCTGAAGCGTTCTTTATTCCCTCTCCTACCTAACCCCCCAAAAAAGATTTTTCCCCCTGCAATTCAGTGAAGTCAAATTGACTTATTTTGAAATGTAAGTGTTCTTCTCTTGTGCAACCTAAAGAAAGAGGTTTTGTTGTTTAGGGCATGCCATTCCCTTTGAGAGACAAAACATTAAAAACAACAAATGCAACAGATTTATTTAAAAAAATAAACCTGTTCTGGAAGCATGGTAAATTGGACAAAAGTGTTGTGCAAATGCCAGTGAAGAGAGATGAAATGCATGCAGAATAGCATGAAATCCGTTTAGACAAAGCCATTGTGTGCCACATAGGCAGAGAGGCAGGAGACGTGGGGAAAGGGGAGGGGGGAGAAGAGATATCAACTTTTCACATTTTTGCCAAGCCCCACCTACGGGGAGAGAAAAAAAAAATCCCTTCTCTGGTATGACTCTTCTACAATGGAATGTCGGCTCCCATGGAAACCCTTTCAGGGTCTTCTGGTTCAAGAGATGCCCTGTCCTTTATGACCACAAATGTGAAAGGAAAGGATGCATTCAGTTGGGGTGTTTCGTATCAACGTTTTGACCCAAAATACTGCTGATTTGCTATATGGCATCCAAAAGACAAAATGCAGGATGCTTCAAGTCAATTAAAATGAATTATTCTATACTGTCTATTATTCAACTCAAAGTTTAGTTTGCGTCAAGGATCATCCAAGACTCAGGCCTGAATCTGTGCCCCATGCTTGGTATTTCACACCTAGATCATTTTTGAAATGGCATCTTAAAAGGAGGAGGATTATACAAACACAAAGTGTAACAGCTGGAATGATTATCCTTTTGTAAATAAAGAAACAAAGGGCAGAAGCTCCATGCCTTTAATTTAGACTTCATTGTGCAGGTGATAATTTAGTAATACTGTACAGCCGTTCTCTGCAACAATAAGAAATATGCTAATAACTTTTCCAACTGTCTGTGGGATAAAAGTGTGGGGACTTTATAGGCAATGATAATCTAGGCTACCATCCAGTCCAAACTGTGGCCACTTTCTTAATATTTGACAATGTTGGGACTGATCACCAAGGAGAATATTTGTAGCTCAGGGTTGATATGGTGCTCTTGGTCTTTGGTGTCTCTGAGTTTTGTTGTTTTCTTGCAGACCTTTCATTACCTAAACTAGGTAACATCATGAGTCTGTAAGCAAAAAAAACAAGTTCAGAGAGCACCAAAGATCCTTCAATGTTGGGTCTTGACCGTAAGTCTATGGAACAACTGGTTTTGCTTTTGTTGTATCATGGAATGCATAAAATAACATAATGAAGATTATTTGGAACACTACAGTCAAACTAAGCCCCATCTTTCATGTCTTAAGAGTAGTTTTCAGCCCCTGATGGTAAATCTGCGTGGGTCATACCATTCACTTTGTAGGAGAGAAATTTGAGACACCGCTCTGTTGCCAGATCATCCTTCTCTGCAGAAAATAGGACATCTCCCCAGAGGTTCTGTGATGATGCACAGATGGCTGCTGGAACAATCTATTTCTTCTTAGTGGGAGAGTCACTGGGAAAATAAATTCCTCCTGTCCCTTTTGCACACCAAAGAAGGAGCCAAAAGGGATGCAAGAAACTTGGGTTATAGCTTCTTTCCTGATGTCAGACAGCAGGAAAGACTTGAGTATGAGCTGGCTATCACAGGGCAAAGCCAGAATTCCTGTTACAACATTGACCAAACAAATTGTTTTTTGTTTGGCTCAGTAGCCATCACATTGAACATTTGCTAATGGCAACAGGTACACTCTGGTAGTTTTGGCTAGAAGTGGCCAAGCTGTATTTAGGCACAGCAATTGCAGGGAAGAAATAGAAGCCAGTGGGAAAATGTATGTTTTTTTTCTTTCTGTTTTTTATTTTTCCCTTCTACAACACAGTACAGTCCTTATATGTTAATGTGTGTTGATTGAGCAGTACATATGACAATGATATACAACTTTTATTGAGACCAAGACTTAGTTGTATTTTGAATTGCGCCCTAGAGTCAAAACAAAAATTTGCTCGTCAGCTATTTAATAATTTCTCCCTTCTGCCAATTAAAAATTACAATTGGATAAGAAGTTGCTTGAGGGCCCTGGGAGCCACATTCAAGGCTTTGAGGGACAGAAGGCAGCCTGGAGGCTCAGCCTTTGCACTTCTGTCCTGGATATACCATAGCCAATATATTGCTGAATTCTCTTCAGGTTCACTGAAAGCATTTCTGAAATCAGAAATTTCTGTTACCAGTGGACAGTTTGTATCCTTCCAGATCTTGGACCGAAGTACTCATAGTTATATGGGAATGGAGTTTAATATCAACTGTCTTCATCCCCATCCCCTATTTTCTCAAAAATAAATCAAACTGAGGTCTGCATTATGGGCAGCTGTTCAGATGCCAGATCATCTGTGCTGATTCACTTTTAAATGTTTGCCTGACCTAGCATTCCTAACAGCGTACCCTGGGTACCTTCAACGATGGTGATTGATTACTCTCAGGTAAGGGTCACTAGAATTTAATATAGAATGAACAATGAGCTTTCTTGGAGTTATCATACTGAAGGTTTGCTCCTATCCATGAATCAGCTTGCTATTAAAAGAGGAATGCTAGACCAAGATTGACAAGGCTGAGGTTCAGTCTTCACCAGTGGTGGGATTCAAATAATTTAACAACCGGTTCTCTGCCCTACTGACCAGCTGCGCAAGTGGTGCTTGGTGGTCATGTGACTGGGTGGCGTGGCCAACTCAACATCACTCCCATTTAATAAGGGTTAACCAGAGAGGCAGTTTCTGTAAGCAGGGTAATAAAGATTGGGCTAGAAAAAACACCAGAATGTTTCCTTCCTGCCTTTCTTACATGATTAGTCCTGTAAAGTGGGGAAAAAATGAAGTAAGATTTCTTCCAACAATTGGTTCTCTGAACTGCTTAGAAAGTTAACAACCGGTTCTCCCGAATAGGTGCAAGCTGCCTGAATCCTACCACTGGTCTTCACCCACTCCTGAGGGGTGATTCAGCTTAAATTACCTCAAGATATAAAGAATAAATGGGGATACCAGGGAGGCGCAATATACACTGCTATGAACTCCTGAAGAGAAAGAGGGATATGAATTATTTTTACAAAATGCCAGCTAATATAGTGCAACCCATCTGAACTTTTAAAAGAAATCTTGATCTAAATATACCAGAAAGAGATCCAAAATATGTAAGAATAGTGTGCATGGGATAACAGCACCAACATGGAATTTTAGAAGAGGTTTGCTCCAAGGGATTTACTTTATTAAATTTAAAACAAGAGGGATCATGTAAAGTGTGGGAGGCGGATACATTTTTTTCTTTCAATTAAACTTTGACATTTGGGTATGTTTGTTAGTGTTTTCAGATAAAATTAGATTACGTATCAGTTTTCCAATTTTGGTATGAATGGCAGATGAAAGCTTTTCCTTATTCTATAACGTACAACACAGCCCAGATTTATTCTCAAGGGGCTGAGTTAATTCAACAATTTTTGGGTATGCATGGAATATTGCAGTCCAAAAACCTCCAGCTATAATTCTTTTATACTAACAGATACAGCTAAAACTGAAAACCCTTGGAGTGTCATTGTGAATTTTCAAAAAATGTCCATATCAATATAGCTTCAACTTGGGTTCCTTTTAGGTTTCTTTAAAACTGCACAAAGTAATCAGTGAGTAAAATATGCATCTCTCACTAAAGAAAAGATCCATCTTTTCAGTATTTTTAAATAAGAATGTATCAATCCTTTGAAGAATCATGTTGGCTTCAAAAACAATTGTGCCCCTTATTACAGCCTTAAAAATTTTCCCTCTTCCGTTAATGTTGGTCTATACACCAAGTATTACTGTAAATTCAAAGGCTGAATTACTTTTCTTCCATGGTTTTATGAGTGTTACTTACATAAAACTTGACTGAGACTTCTGCCGTATGATTCTGCTGACATTTCTAGGCAATGATCATAACAAGCTATTTAAAGCTGGTGATTTCAGGCATTTCTCCTGCCTCTGTGAAACTCATAAGTGTAATAAAATAATATACAGGATAAATTTGAGTTAGAAATTTTGTGACTCCTGCAGCAAGTTTAGGAGATGAAAGAATACAGAATAGGTTGTTCAAGATGTGTACTAAAAAGCAACTTTATAAGAAACAAATCTGCTAAAGTCTAAATTGATTCATTTCATTTTTATGTATTTTTAAAATCATATTCGTACCTGGTCCTATTATATAGTCGATGGCATTTGAAATTCATTACATCGGTTACATATCCTGGAAATCAGGCAAAATCCTTGGCAATTCTTGTTTTATGTTTATGGATTATGTATACTGTATGTGTGACCTCTTCAAAGAACTATAATTAAATGAAATACAATATGGATCCAGAGACCACATGTAGTGTAAGATAATGCCTTAGTTACTTTTGTGTGGACTACTGCAATGTATTTTAAATAAAGTTACCCTTGGAGTTCATTCAGAAGTTTCAACTTCTTCAGTTTGCCCATGCAATAATGCTGTGCAAACTGCACTCATTACCAGATACTTCCAGATGCTACTCAAAGTGCTGGTTGTTACCTATAAAGCACTTCTTTGACCAGGGTCTAGTTATCTGAGGAATTATCTCTCACCCATGGTTTATAAGATCTGACAAATTAAGCGTGCTCCAAGCCCTGTCTTAAACACAATGCAAGCTGATGGGACCCAAGAGGTTTCCCTTAACTGTTGTGGTACCGACATTCTAAAATAGCGCCCTCTAATGCTTTGAATGATTCCAACCCTCTTGTCTTTTGAACAGGCCTTGAAGACTTGGTTTCCTCTCCCTTCACACAATCACAGAAAAGGGACATAGTTAAAGCTATTCTGGCAATCTATGGCAATGCAGTGTGAAATATGAAAATTACTCTTCCCTACAGAAAGAGAGAGCAGGCAAGCTACTTAGTACAGAAGAAGCAAATAATGCTGAGAAGAGTAAGAAGAGAGAATAGGGCCTCTGTTAAATGGAGCACAGTTATTACAGAAAGAGGTGGACAAGAGATGCAGCTAACGAAAGACAGGTTTTCTTGCCTCAGATCTATCTACATTGCCTTGAGCAGCCATAGAAAGAAAACAACTTTTTAAGGTGACATCACTATGAAATAAACTTACACTCGCTTACAATGGGCAAAATCAACAGTTGAAATTTGCAGCAGACTCTTTATTGTTCCAAGCAGAAGTAGGTTTCTGTCGGTTTGCCTGGATTGGATAAACTGGTAGTGGCGGTGGCAAGAGGCTCTGCCCACCCGCCCGGATGATTCTGTGCATGTGCGCGTACCCAAGCGTATCAGTAGTAAAATAAATTGAAACCCACCACTGATTCCCAGCCTAGTACTTTGAGCAACATAAATTGCCCATCCATTTTAATTTCCCAGAGTGGTCCTGATATAATGCTTCTCTGAGAAACTCTGGAAAATTGAACTGTGGAAAATCAGGTCGGGTAGCTGGAGTGTGTGTTGTCGTCCCACAAGAGCAACCCAGAATTTTGCTTCAAAACCCCTCTTCCACATTTGCAACTCTATGAATACAAAGGAAATTTAGCACTGACGGACAGTGTTCATAGAGACGTGCATGAGGGCTGTGAAACAAGCTCTCCTAGCAGGAGAAGCTCACTATTGTATTCCACAGGTTTATGGTAAAGCACCAGCTAGACCTCTCAGCCAAAATATCCACGCAGCTTTCCTCAAAAATAAGTTAGTTGATGAGGCTTTTCTTTATATTTTGTTTTTCAAATAAACGTGCTTCCTGTCTCCGGTGACAGATGTTTACGCAGGACCTATTTGCTCAAACAGTCTTTCTAGCTCCAATCACAACAGTGGAAGGACTGAGCATTGACTGGTGTGTTGTCTGATGGTCTCCAAACTCCGAGCGCAAAGCCAGGCTTTGAAACCTGGTATTCTCTGGCACTGGAAGACCCAGCACAAAATCTTAACCCAACATTGACAACTGTGTCTTGAAGGATGCTGTTTTCTGAACATCCACCCCCTTGGCACCCCATTCACAGAGTTCTCCTGCCTTGATTGTAAATGGAGCTAGGAAGCAAGGCAAATACGCCAAGCTTCCTGAAGCATAAGAAAAGCCCTTATAAATCTGGGATGAGGGAAACAGCCAGATTCAGCTGTATTTTTCCACCCGAAAATGCCCTTGGAAGGGAAGAGCTAGTGACCTCAGCTTCAGGTCTTGGCAGTGATGGAAGATGCTTTCAGTGGTCTCCAGAGCAAATAAAGGAGAGAGAGAGGAAGGGACGCCATGTACCGAACAGGAGTAAAATAGGTAGGAGTAAGAAGAGGAATGAATGCATTAAAGCGGAGCCAAGGGAAAGGGAAATAGACACTTTGCTTTAGCTACTCACTGCCCCTGCCTATAAAAAAATCTGGACCTATGACGTGTTAGCCACACTGCTGGTTATAGAGACAACCACATTACATGATTTCCATTTGGACCTATTTATACTCCACACCTTCTGGTTATTACTGTGCTATAGATGTAGGCATAAAATTCTGACACAAATCAATATTGAGACAGGTTGTGGCACCAACTTGTATTAGTAATACTCTTTTATAGGTAGCAGAAACAAAGCTAACTATCTAAGCAAATTGCAAAAATGTAAAAGTATTGCAACATATTGTCTGGCACCGAATGCCCGGTGCTAGCCCTTGACCTGTAAGTGTCTTGTATGAGCATTTTTATAATAATAACAACAACAATCACTACTATCAAAGCAGCTTCACCATACAAGGTTCATCCGTAGATTCACAGTGGGCGCATCTAGGCTCTTGCTTATGTGCTAGACAAAACATATGTTCCTCCTTTCCAGCTTATCTTATTCTACACTGCAACAGATGTATGTTTAAAAAAATTAATTTTGCTAATTGGATTTGGAACAAATACCACCATGTGGAGGGATTGAATCTCTCTGCCAGCAATTCCTTAGAGAATAATCAGGGTTCAAGGCACCAAACACCTTCAACGTATTAGTGGCCTGTAGATGAAACCAGCACAACAGTGCAATGCCAACTGTAGATAAGCAAAGAATTTAATCTCTCAAGGTTTTCTTTGAATACTTCTTTTTGATAAAAACCTGGATGAATAAGAGTGGGCAAGCTTGAATATTGCTATCGCAAAAGAATAATAACACAGGTTTCCACCAACAGTTATGCATAATGCCAAGAGGAGGAAGCCACATACCTCAGTTTTTCATGCTTCTGCATTTGTTTGATCTGAAATGGAACATTTTATTGGGAATGTTGAGTTCTGGAAGAAGCATACTTCTGGACTTCCAACTCCCAAAATTCTGCAGCCAGCATGTCTGGCTGAGGAATTCTGGGAGTTGAGGTCCACAGGTCTTAAAAGTTGCTAAGGTTGGTTATATCTGGGGTAGAGGAAGAAAATTAATGCAGCCATGTCCTTCCTGCTTATTTTCCATTGGCTGCCTAAGAGGTCCAAGGTAGTCTTCATAGGTCAGTGAACAAGACGTGTTACTGAGTATGCAAAAGCAGTTTTATTCCAATGCATTTTTAGATAGCACTGGTGCTTCAGATTTCTATTGGAATTTGCAATTATCTGCTACCTTTACATGGTTGAGATTCAGTTAGGAACAGAAAGTTTTGGAAAATCCATAGTTGGATAATAGTGGAGCATTTTTCAGTCCTTTTTAAACAAAATGTGGGCTTTTAAAAAATCTAGACCAAACCAGAGATTGGCAATTTGGTACACAGGAATTATGATGCGAATAAATCCTCAGTGGCATTGGTGGAGCCCCAGAACTAAATAAAATGTGACATAATTGTTAAAAAAAGACTCCTGCCTCATGCAATTGCTGAATATCCCAAAATACCAATGCCTGACATTACAATGATGTGAAAGTTGACAATTTCTTGGGATCTTTGCTATTACAAAAATATTTTTTTATTTTTCTGATCACTTAAAGGACCACTGAAACTTTATGGATCACCATTTCAGATCACAGATTGGGACAATATTCTGGGTTGTCTACTTAGTGGTTCACTTTGTTTTGTAAACCAGCTTAGATGATAACTATAATGGGAAATCATGGACAACAATGGGAAGGAAGATGACCTAATATTGTGTAGATAATGATGTTATCTATTTTCCAGAATTTGTCCTGTGATATAATGGATATGCCATTGTCTGTTTGTTACATATTGTATATTGCCTTGAGCTATAAGGAAGAAGTGGACACAGATATTAAAAATAAGAGAGTCCAATTCAAAATATTGATAACTGTAAAATTTAAGGGAAACAATACATTCCCTCCAACTTGCAAAATAAACTATGGTTCTCTTTTCTCCATACACTCAGGTTTCAAACAAAGATGCGGGCTTGGATTTTCTTTTTCCTCTGCCTTGCAGGCAAGGCGCTGGGAGCTCCAGTGAGTATCATTAGCTCTAAAAACCCATTTTCTGAATGTTATAGATGCTGAAGTGTGTAATTCTCTATTCTGTATAGTACAGTTGAAAGTAAGCACTCCAACCTACCTCACTGCTCTGAACACTCAGAAATAGTTCAGCACTGAAGATCACTCTCAACTGTCCTACACAATTATCAAAGCTTTCACTTCTGCTTATTCATTTTTATCCAGTTGTATTTCATCCCCTGTGCAGTCTAGTTCACCCAGGAACAATCAAGGAGTTTTGTCAATGCATGTCAAAATATATAAGCTTTTAGCAGGGTAGTCATAGCAATTATATCAATATGTTCTTTTTTTAGTAAATCTATCAGATTAAGAGTCACCAATATATATACTTACACAGCCATCATGCTGCTCATTTCCAAAGTAAAAAAGAAATTAATAAGTGAAAGTCATTGAAGGCACAATGCAAGAAAAATAATTATAGGTTGACTCAAGGTTGACTCAGCCTTCCATCCTTCTGAGATGGGTAAAATGAGGACCCAAATTGTTCGGGGCAATATGCTGACTATAAACCACTTAGAGAGGTTGTAAAGCACTGTAAAGTGGTATATAAGTCTTAAGTGCTATTGCTGTTGCTATAGCTAAGTCTAATTTAAACAACTCCCATTCGCTACACTGTCCTTGGAAGCCATTCTTGCTTCCCTCAAGTCCATATGCCAATTAATTATTACACTTTCTTTAAATGCCTACCCTTCCCTTTTTGATGATTTTAAAAGCTTTCAACATCATCCAGTCATGACTTTCCTAGTCTACACTTCCTTCTGATGTCATTCACTATTTGATTTTCATTTGAGTCCTTCATCCTTTCATCCATTCTAATCACTCATTCGATCCACATTAATTCATCACTTATTCATTCTTGACACTCTCTCTTCTTTCACCTACTTCATCTTCATTCAATTTATTTGTAAGTATTTCAGGACATACCTGATATTATACAAGAGAGTAGGCAGAGCAAACATAACAATAGAAATAGCAAACCACTTCAGAGTCGTAGTTTTTCCCACGTTATACTTGCAGCCTTATCATTTAATGAAACAGTAAAATAACCTATAAACTCCAATATTACAACCCATGTTAAAACAACAAAGATAAGAAACCCCCTGAAAAATAAATACATTTATTAAATTGAAGGCATTTATCACCAAGAGAATGGGAAGAATATTTTGTATTGCTTATAGGAGTCATTATGGCCCAGGAGAGTTGAATGCTTTCAATTCGGGCTTTGCCTCTCAGAGAGGAATTAGATAAGGAAATTCCATCTTCCAAACTAAGAGGTCAGATGCTCCAAGAAGTTCTTGGGAAGCTCTTTGGTTTTCACTGTGGCAAAGGGAAACCAGATAAAAATGCTTGATGAGGGTTGAGAGCAATATGGATGCACATGCAAGCAAAAGGGATATCCCAGCAGTAGGAGTAGAGTTCTAGTACCAGCTGGAGAACTCCAAGTAGAAGTCTTTATTTGCCTATTTTTTTTCTCTCTCTTACAGCAAGATGCTCTGCCGGAGGAGATGGAGGTGATAGAGGACCCTGCAACACAGGTACAGAGTAACGCAGTGCTGGCCCCTTCTCTTGCTTCGATGCTGTACTTGCAAGCGAACATCCGCAGGAGTGGGATGGAGAGTTAAATAGTTCTAAATTCTCAGGACAGAGGCTAACAGCAGATACGTTCATCTCCTGCCCCTACAGTTTCCCTAAATGCAACTCATTTATTTTATTCCATTCATTTCTACCTGCATATCACACATACAAACACAACAAACTCTTGTAGAGTGATGTGCTCCTATTCAGAGTTCCACTTAAGACACCAATTCCTTTTTCAATTTACTCATTTCTTTTTCTTTCCTGCCCCCAGTTGATTATATCTATCCTACCAGTCAATTAGACCGCCATAGCCACTAAAACTGCTCAGCCTTTACTCAGCTCTTGTGTGGCTATGTTCCCCCCACTCATTTTTTCCCCTTAAAAAAATATTTTTACTCTCTTACACATGGTTGGCATTGTTTGGTTTGCATGAATATAAATGCTTAGAATTTTACAATATAAAATAATGTCGATAGTAAAGAAATGCCCGTCAGGAATAGAGTAAACAAATTATTGTTGCCTACAGAATCACTTTTTAAAAATTATTTAATAAAACTTAGGTGCCCACCTATCTTATAAGCTATAATATTAGGCAGTTTTCAACAACATTAATGAAGCAGCAATAAAAATAATCATGTCACTTGTAAACGAAGGCATCAGGAACTGTTTTTTTGGAAAATACCAACAGCTGTGGCCATAAAATAATACCTTGCTTCTTAAACTTTGGGTGCTTTTTATAAATGTTTGTATTTGCATGTGGGTACTTTAAATGTACTATGCAGAAGGCAGCATTCTTCACTCTGGCACCTTCAAAGTGTGTTGTACTTCTGTTCCTAGTGAAGTCTGTAGCTTAAAGCTTTGGGAAGGCTCCAAGTTGTAAAACATTAATTTGGGGTATTTTTTGTTTTTCATTTTTATTTGGTATTTTGCTGTTTCTATGTTACTCTATTGTTGTGAGTTTCAGAGGCAGGTGGCATCCATATTCAATAAATAAAGATTGCTTCCTAATCTTGAGTACAGTATCCATGCTGCAGAGATCAGTCATCCTTCAGACCCTAACAGCACTTGATCTCATTCCATCTATTCATTTAGGAACCAATTGGAATCAACCCAGTCCAGGTGGAGATTGGCGAATTTGAAGAGACCACTGTCGATGTTGAGGAGATTGTGGCTGAAAGTACGTGGCTGCATAGCTAGATCCCTAAGATGTACTTATGTAAAGTATTTTGTGTATATACAAGATCTTGGTGTCTGTAACGGGTACCTACATACACGTAAGATATCAAGAGAATTGAAATTGGCATCTGTCACCATGACATGTGCAGTAAGCCTATTCCTAGAGGGCAAAACTTCAGACCAGTACAAGAAGAAAAAAGAAATTTAAGATTTTCCATTTACAAAAAAGAAGCCATATTTGGAGTGAACTCCTTTGGGTGTTCCTTTGTATCAAGAACCCCAGTGCAGATGGTACAGTGGTGTTATATTCACTATATATTAGTATGATTGGGAATGAAAATCAATTGGGAATCGTTTGACAAAGAAAGCATTTGTCTGTCTCACACAGAG
>JAPKID020002851.1:0-12883 GCA_026931265.2 Tropidonophis doriae
TGGGACTCAGGAGGCAGAAAATAGATGGGGGGGGGGGCAGTCAGAAGTAGTATTTACCAGTTCTCCTACTCAAAGTTTCCGCTACCGGTTCTCCAGAACTGGGCAGAACGTGCTGAATACCACCTCTGGCCCAGATGTATTATATAAGATAATATATTTCTAAATAGAAGGATAGATCCTAAAGTCAACAGGTATAGCTGCTTTTTTCCCCTATCTATGTGAATGGTGCACCTAAATATACACTAATAATGATGTTAATGACTTTAATAGCTTTATAGCTAGATACAAATTGTGATATGTGAGACAGAGAACTCTAGATCTTTCATAGGCTTCATTGACATGTGGTATTACATGGTATTCAATGTTTATTAACTTCCAGGTAAAATTTTAATCTATTCCTGTATTAGACAAAAAGGAACTTCTTTGTCTCCACAAGTAATGAAAATAAAACAGATCATACTCTCACACAAAGGAAATGTGATTTATATACTATTTCAACGGTGCTTTACAGACATCTCTAAGCAGTTAAAAGAGTCAACAAATTGCCCCCAACAATCTGGCTCCTCATTTTACCAATATTGGAGGGATAGAAGGTTGAGTTAACCTTGAGCCAGTGGAAGTCGGCAGAATTAGCCTGCGATACTGCATTCTAACCACCGCACCACCATGGCTCTTTGTCTCCACAAGGATTGCCTTGATGATATCTGGGGGGATAAGAACCCAGACAGGCCCCCAGAAAAAAGAGATCACCTCTTCACAGGGTAAGGAAAATGGCATTGTTTGCTGTCTCCTTCACTTCCTTACTGATGATACAAAAGAATGACTCCTAGTACAGGAATACAGGCAACAGTATGGTGGCTTGCAAAACAGTCTCTAGATTAGAGATCTTATCTTGCACAGAATAGAGCAGGCATGATGGGGACAGAATCGGACTTTGCTTGTCCTTGCAACAAAGGGAATGAGAAATATCCAAGAAGTTCTAGTTGGATGTATGGATGGGTTCCTCATAAAAGAAAAGTGAGGAGTTTAAAAGATGGTTTGCATGCACCTCTAGTGCATGCATACTAACGATCGGTGATGGTTTAAACTAATGATTGGTGATGGTTTAAACTAATTGTAACTATTTTTTTCCATCTTGTGTCTTTTCCATATTTCTATTACTCGTGTTTTATATTCTGCATAACACCAAAGGGAATAGAAAGGGGTGAAATCAACTTATCTTCGCTACTAGTTCGCAAATGTGAATGTGTGCACGTATGAGCAGAGTGTCAAAAGTGGGACGTGATGATGTCTGGGAGGGTGGGCAGAGCCTGCTACCGAGTATGCCTGCAAAGGTAAGTAGAACAGTGAGAGTGGGGAATTGGCTGTGCCATGCGATTTAAATTAGGTAGAAAGCAGGAAATATGACTATTCTAACTAATATAAATTGTGCATCACAGCTGATCGTCAGAAATACCAGTTCACCAGAACCGGTAGCAATTTTTTACTACCAGTTAGGGCGAACCGGTAGCATTTTTTACTACCAGTTCGGGTGAACCAGCCCAAACCAGTAGCATTTCACCCCTGAAATAGAATGATGAAAATAAATGTCATAATTGTTGTTGTTTTTTAAATAACTTTGAAGGAAGACAAATCTAGATTTTTCCACCCTTTTTTCTTCAACTTCCATGTTTAGTACTTCGAATGGCATTCTATATAGAATGAAGCCATCCCTGCTTTCTTCAAAGTGGGATGAAGCAGTCAAAATCCTTATGGAACCTTATAATGAAAACTGAGATCCGATCCTTAGCATGTACTCAAAACTTAAGACGCTATCCTTTGTAGTTCAGTACAATTTTCCAGGTCTAGTTATTCCAGATTTATACAAATAGAGCTCTTTATTAAAGACTTATCAACATTTTAAACTGTAATTGTGGAGTCCCAGAATAATGATTTGCATTGTGTTAAACATTCACAAAAGTATCATTTGGAATGTGTCTGTTTTGCTTTGGGGAGCACTTACCTTTCCTTCAGCTTCACCAATGCAGTAAATACTCCATGGTTACCTGAATGTGTGCAACACTTGGTTTTAAAATTCCAAATGAGTCCACTTATTTCAAAATATTGGGGTTTCATTGTCTAATCTGTGTTCATACAGCTGCATTATAAAGAGAAAATAAATCTTAAAATCACAAAAAGTTTTATATTTTTACCAAGAGTACGCAATGTTAAATGTTGTAAAAGCATTATCCCCCAGAAAAAAACAACACCTGTTGATTATAAGCAGATTTAAACAGATTGTATGTTAATATATTAATCAGCACTTCATCAATTTTTATGAAGAGACACTTATGATTTCAGATTACCAAGGAACCTTTATTTTATTTAATCAAAATAAAATGTGGAATGTCTCAATTTGTCTTTTGATTCTGTCAGCATTTATTGTCCTATAGGAATTAAGAAAAGGAAATTGTTCATCATAGGATGATTTGGCAGTGTTCATTTGTGCCTTTTTTATCATCAGAATTAATCAAACAAGGCAGCCCTGACACATTGCTTCTATCACTACCATCGTGAAAGCTGAACAACTTAATAGGATATTATCTGTGCACTGAAGTTCAAGATAGGTTTCCTGTGCTGAGCTACAGGAAATCCTTAGAAAGGCATCTTTATAGATTTTCAGTAAATTTGAGTTTTGTTTTTGTCTTAAATGAAATAAATGGATGTTCAAAATTTATTCTGTATCCTTAAATTTACCAATGTATTAACACACTATGTGGAGTTATTTTTAAAAAAATAATATTCGACCGACATGTCAAATATGTTGAGGGGAAAATATCACTGTGGCTTAATTAATGCATTTATTTTCAGATTAGCACCACATAAACTATAATACCAATGTGGGGTCTCTGTCCATCTGTCTGCTACTTGCAGCCTTATTTGCTCAGGGTTGGGATTTACTCTTATGATAAGGTGAAGTACCTTGACTTTTAGGATTCAACGAAGTTTAATTCCCAACAACTTTGGACACCTTGAATAGGCTGAGATGCAACTGAAGGCCACAGACTCCCTTTATTTGCACTATGCTTTTCAAGTCAAACAAGAAAGTCTGCTTTTAAAAATATTACTTCAGCCCACAGATTATATGTCACTGACAGTGTTCTCTAAAGATAATCACAGAAATGTGGCAATAACAGTTTGACATTGAAATTAATTCACAACATAACTGAAAACCAATTCCATGTCAAACTGTTTTTGCTACAATTTTTCTAATACGCCACATAGTTTTGAAACATATAAATATTAATTGGGTAAACCTGTCTCATGCTTATGACAATTAATTTCACGAGAAGTAAACTATTTGGGAACCAATATGTCTTAAACACTGAAGAAATTGTTTAGAGCACTCCAAACTCTAGTTTTCATTATAATTTATGAAATCCACATTCTTCTTGAATCTGTAGTATTTATGAAGCAAAAACAAAAACAGCTTTAGGGAACGTTAGAAAAAGGAAACTTGAACATAGGGGATATTTTTTATACAGTTTTTATAATGTACATCAGTAGAAATTGGGAACTCTGCCCAATTTGGAGATAACTGAAAATGGCAAATGAGCTTTATCAACAATGACAATTCAGAAATACAAAACTTTACATTTCCCATTGATACTCTTTGATAATAACAATTATGATGTGTTACATTCAACTGCTGTATTGAGGGAATGTGTAGGAATCTCTTTGGGATAATATGAAGCCTGAGACATTTTATATAACTGAGTGATTTTAGTATTGGAATTAATTCCGCCCGCCCCCCCTAAAATTGATAATAACTGGTCTATATTTTGACAGAAATGGAAAAACTTCCATAATGATTGCTCATTCTTAATTTATCAAGTCTGCCATATTTCAACATATAAGTTTCTTTTACAAGGTTTCTGAAAAAGGACACTATTATTATTATTTCATTATTATAAATGTCACAGAAGAGCATCTAAAGAAACCCTGAAAAACATCTAAAGATAGCAAATGTCACAGAAGTGAATCTAAAGAAGCCCTGAACAATTTCAGAAGTGAGGAAGAAGTGATTTACCAATTGTAATTTTCCATATTTTTGTTTTGGTGGGGGAGGGAGTGTTTATGGAAGTATCACAGAGTAAGAAACTGATAGCATCTCCTATGCAGTGGTGGGTTCTAGGCGGTACGGCCATACCGGTGGTAGCTGTCAGCAGCAGCCACCGTTCTGGTACAATGGCTTGTTCGGCCCACCTGCCCGCCTGCGTTCCTTACCTGTTTTTAAAGTAACCAGGCCAATTGCACATGCACGCATAGTGTGCGGCGCCTGCATGACCTCCACCAAGCAGCTGGTGTCGTTGGGCAGTGGTGTGCATACATCCGACAAGGACACCGGCCCCATGCACAGTGTACCAGTTGCGACGGGATCCGGAACCCAGCATTGGTCCTATGTATTGGAGCAGTTATGATGGGAGGAATTAAGTTTCTGTTGATTTTAGGTAGTACAATGGGCAAAATATGTTCAGTTGCATAGAATGATTCTTGTTTCCTACTACTTTCTAAACAAAAAGGAAAGTTTAGAAGGCTTCGTTCTGCACAAGAAGACTCCACCTGGTTGTAGAAGTTCAAAGATTAAAGTCACCATTTTAATTGATACTATATTACTATAGTACTGGTCTACAAAGGAGGCTCTGATACCTTTAGATGATGGAAGGCACATCTGGAATGAAGCCATTTCATTACATTGAAGTAGGATTTTATACTAAGTACCGTATGTCCCCCAAACCACGTTTCTTGCTTAAATAAGTACTTACAAGATGTATTTACCCATCAACCCATGCCAATTCTACGATAGCCATTCACTGTTTGTGCCAGAGATATTGAAGTGTTCTTCCAATTATCTTGGAAATAACTCTTTTCCCCTCTCAATGCTGGGATTTAGGTTGACTTCCAGGTCAACATTTAATTCTAAGTGACAACACATAATCCGCTAGGTCTGTCACTGTAGAAGTAATGGGAGTACATAGAGTGCAGAGCTGTTATTTGGGGGCTCACAATGGCAGAAGAAACAGGACTTCAAAATCTGGCACATGGTAGCGCACAGCTGACTAAGCAATGTTGAGCCTGGTTTAAAACTTGAACTATCAGGAAAGACCACACATTAAGGATCAGAAAGTTTAAAAAAAAAATCTAGAAGAAGAGCAATGGGCGAGTACTTCCATATTGCTATTCAAAGGTAAATGTTTTCTCTATCAAGTCATGACCAACTCTACAGGGTGATACTCATCTCCGTTTCTTAACTGAGGAAGCCAGTATTGTCCAAAGACATTTCCTTAGTCATGTGGTCAGCAATATAATACTGTTATCTTCCCACCAAAGTGGTACCTATTTATCTACTCATAGTTGAGTAGATAGTATAGGAGTTAGAGGAAGAACAGGAACTCACCTTTTCCCCCAACAATCGGGTCTCAAACCCTGGCTGTCAGCTTTCCAGCTGACATGCTCAGTGTCTTTAACTGCTATAGGAAAATATTCATGTAAGGGCTAGAATTGAAACACTACTCAAGGAAAACTTTTATATCTCCCTAAAAGCACAAAAGTTGCAGTGGTTTGATATATTCATTCACTATGTTGTTAGAAACTAGACTTGCCCCACCAATCTCCTAATAGACTTCTTTCAGTGCAATCTGGATTGGAAAAAAATTACTCCAAAAATGAGATTATATAAGGATTCAGTATTTATTGGAAGGAAGAATGTTCCATTGAATCCATTCCAATGAACTACTTACTCTTGGTAGTCCTTGACATATGACCACAATTAGAACCAGAATTTCCACTGCTAAGCAAAGTGGATTTAAGTGAATGGTGTCCAATTTTCCACTTTTTTTGTCACAGTTCTTAAGCAAATATCTAAAGTTGCTTAGCAAATCATGTGGTCATTAAACAAATCCAGCTCTCCCTGGATTTGTTGGAAGCCAGCTGGTTGCAAATATAAACCCATGACCCCAGGATGCTGTAACCATCATAAATACATACTGTTTTCCAAGAGCTCAAATTTTGGTCACATGACAGTGAGGATGCTGTGATGGTTATAAGTGCAAGGATCAGCCGTTAATCATATTTTTTCATTGCTGGTGTAATTTTGGATAGTTGCTAAACAAATGGTTGTATGTCAAGGACTACCTATATTCTGACAATTTAGGGATGCAAAATTCAAGTCCATTTTTGCCTGTTGTTTGTACAGAAAGAACTAGACATATGCATTCATACATACATGCATATACAAACTCACTTTATGTGAAAGACAGCAGCGTCCATCTGCTCACAGTTTTAATAACTGTCAGCTTTATTCATGTGACAAGTTATTTTCACACCTCCATTCTTGCCCCACAGCTTCTACTGAGATGTGGGAAGACAATACTGGTTTTTGAAGGCATGCAGATTGCTTTTCTGTATCCTTTTACATCTTTATGCCACTGACAAAACTTTGAGAGCGTTCACATTTGACTCAATCTGCTTCAGATGAGCCTAGATTCAATTTGGATATGTTTCAAACTTTGCCAAATCATCAAAGTTTAATTTTCCCATTTGGCTGGACTGATACACATTACGTATAATTGGATTCCTTCCCATCCTATGTTTTGCATTTGGCTCCACCCCAGGTGATATTTTGCACTCAACTGCTTTAGTTAAAACACAAAGTAGATATCATAACCTTTCAATTTGCTCATATCCAATCTGCAATTTATCAGTGATCACTGAGCTTGTCAGTATGGTTTAAAGTCATTTCAAAGAATTAATCAAGTAAATTTACAGTGGAAAAAACAAGGACAACCATTCTTCATGCAATTAAAAAAAAAACAACCCCAGAAAAGATGGAAAGACCCCACCTCCCTGCATAATCCCGGGAATGGTTAAAATATTTTTCCACCTCCTCCTTCCCTAGTGCCTCATTATTTGCTATCAAGCCAATGTAAATTCTCAGCAATAAACAGAAGACTTTTTCAGAATTATCTATTTCGATTCTGGCTGTTCAAACCTTCAATGATTTCACCCTTTTTCAATGCGTCTACTTTACTGCAGATGGATTTTTCCTTCTTTCTCTTTCCACCCTTCTCAGTGGTCTGGACTTCTCAAGAGAGCAGTGTCTAATAATGTATACAAAATATAATAATTTGAGCCTCGTATTTTATCTTTAACAGTGGATTGATTTCTTCTAAAATCCATTTGTTTCTTAGCTATCCTATGAGATTTCTCTAACATAAACATTGGTGTCTTGAATAGATCTCAGTACTCTATTTATTTTTCAATAGCTTCAGTAGCTTCTTTAAAGCCTAAGAAAGTGAAGACATGTGCTTTATAAGTACTATGGAAGTGTTTCTCTTGTCTGATGTACATAAATCTTGACACGGTACCTTCTATTTCAGTAAGAGCATCTTTTATATTATACCACATTGGCCTACGTTAAATTAATCCCATTGGCTATCAGTTGGACTACAGAGTTTCTGAGCCAGTTGTTGACCACTGCTAGTGACCAATCCTCAGAGTACTAATGACCAGATGACTGCAAAGAATATAAATCCTTCCATTCCCTACCAGTCAGTTAGAACTGAAGAGGCTTCTTGGATGAGAAGTGAAATGTTTTCAAAGAAAAAAACCCAAGAAAATCCAAATGCCTTTTGTAAAAAAAAAAAAAAAAAAGCATATTTGGGACAACAATGACCAGAATGATTGAGAATTTTCTTAGACATTCCACGTGGTTATTTTGTAGGCTATACGGAGAATTGCATCTATAGTGCTTATTTTCCTATTCCTATTTATCGACTATCTTATTTGTATCATTAAACTCAGGACACCTCTTATTTTTCTTTCATGACACTTTCATGCTCCTGGGTAGGAAACTAAATGTACTACTGGTAGAATCTTTTGAAGTTCAGAATTAATTCTAAGAGCTTGCAAAATTGATTTTCAGGACAGAACTTCAAAGCTTTTAAGCATTAGGAATGCAGCATATTAATCTCCAAAATGACATAATCCATCTCACCTTATATTATCAAGCAAATAGCTCTAATTGAGAATGCCAAGGTTTTTTTAAAAAAAAAATACTTCTGAAGTATAGAACTTCACCACTGTGAAACCAGTGTTTACCTTGCATAGGAATATGGCTGTTCTGCTTCTAATTCTTGAAACCAATTTATGCTTTTTGAATCAGGATTTTGAATTACTTTTTAAACATAGTCCTTGGAAGCTTGGAAATATTTCCAATGCCCTTCCTAATATTTCATCTGTCTTGCTTTCTTCAATTCCAAGACCATCTAACCATAGGTGGCTTCATAAAGTTTTTTTAAAAAGCATTTTATATATAACAATCATTGTCTAAAAAGAAGTAATACTATCTATCCTTCTACATCATAGCCACTGAAATTTAAAAGGGCCCATCCAACCATTCCAATCCAAGGTCTGGGGAAAAGACTGATTAGAAAGTGAGACCCATACCAATTTCCAAAATATATAAGGAAATTTCAACAATATATAGGGGCCCTACCAGGAGTAATATACACTTACCTTTCCTAGATAAAGTTAAAGGTAAAGGTTCCCCTCCCACATATGCGCTAGTCGTTCCCATCTCTAGAGGGCGGTGCTCATCTCTGTTTCAAAACTGAAGAGCCAGCGCTGTCCGAAGATGTCTCCGCAGTCATGTAGCCGGCATGACTAAATGCTGAAGGCGCACAGAACACTGCTCTCTTCCCTACCAGTTCGCAAATGTGAACACAGGCACCACCTCCATTCCAAGCATGTGCAGATCGTTCTGTGCATGTGCTTTTGGTGAAAAAAGGGCCTAAATAGGATACCATAGTCGAGCGCAGGTGGGCGGAGCCACCCGCTATTTCCTCTACTGGTTTGGGCGATCCAGTCCAAACCGGTAGAATACCACCTCTGGGTCCTACCTCCTGGGATGACAGTACTTAATTGATAGAACCCCAAAGCAAGCCAACTTCCACAGTTGAACACATAAGATGAGCAAGCACTTTGGGAGATGCATCCTCCTAATTGTTAGGCCCTTGGCCATGTAAGAGTTTAGCAATTCAGCAGCTTGAAAGGTTATCTATAACTAACTGACAATCAGTGTCATTCACAGTGCAGAGGTATTTTATGGCCACAGGAAGGCTTATGCATCACTACTTCTGCTGCTGCATTCCAGACCAGCTATAGCTTCTCAGGGCTACAAGGATCTTCAAGGGCAGCAATAAGGGCACCTCTGGCAAGATGACCAAGGAATGAATGTCTATGAGGAGAGCCTCTCAATCTAGGAATAAGTACAAATTGCAAACAAAAATTGAACCTATGGAAAATCCAGGGGGATCCCCAGGGTTTTGAGTCAGGCGATGTTCAGGACCATGGGAGGAAAATTCTCAAAGCTGGGAAGACCAAACACCCACAACCACTTGGTTTTGCTAAGGTTGAGTCTAAGCCCATCGCTCTTCATTTAGGCCCCAACAGCCTCAAGGAACTGGGAAAAGACCTTGGCTGCATTAGTTGGTCAGTTAGGAGTCAACGATGCACAACACAATGTCATTCACATACTAATTGTAAAGGTAAAGATAAAGGTTCCCCTCACACATATGTGCTAGTCATTCTCGACTCTAGGGAGTGGTGCTCATCTCCGTTTCAAAGCCAAAGAGCCAGCGCTGTCCAAAGACGTTTCCATGGTCATGTGGCCAGCATGATTAAACGCTGAAGGTGCAAGAAGCACTGTTACCTTCCCACCAATGGTGGTGCCTATTTTTCTACTTGCATTTTTACATGCTTTCAAACTGCTAGGTTGGCAGAAGCTGGGACAAGTAATGGGAGCTTAGTCCGTTACGCGGCACTAGGGATTCGAACCGCCGAACTTCTGATTGACAAGCTCAGCGTCTTACCCACTGAGTTACCGCATCCCTACTAATCATACATGACCCTAAACCAATAGATGATCTTCCCCAGAAGCCTCATGGAAAAGAGAAATAAGAGATCAAATCCTAAGAAACTCCATAATTTCTTGAAATAATTAATACTTCCAAATAGTTCCTGCTTGTTTTTGGACTTAAGCCATGTTGTTCTCATCAATGCCATCTTCTTTACTTTTTATTTACTTTCATATCTACTGATAGCATGCTTGAAAGTGAAGTTAGACAGAAGGCATCTTATAGGATTACTTTTGGTCTATTCTTTACAGACAGATTAGCACTTAGTGGAGTGGCCATGAAGGGCTTTTCTTTAAGCAGTTGATTTCACCATCTCCACCATCTCCATTAATTTCACCATCCATTCATCCACCTATGATACTCATTGAGAAAGTTAAGCGACAGGTACAGACAGAATATTCCATTTTAAAAACCAACATCTTTTACACTAATTGCATGGGTCTTCCCATGCCATCATGAAAAAAATCAGGCTGCTTAGCAAATACAACCTCCACAAGGCAAAGGTAGATGAACAATTGAAGGGAAGAGCAATAATCACCTGCCCAAACTTTCCTGACAAAAGGGAAAACCACAAAATGTTTTTCAATTCTGTAATACTATCAAAAGTTGAGCTGTTTCAGGGCTTCTGTTTTATCTTTGTCTATACCATACTTTATTTTACAAGTAATCCTCAACTTACTATTGCCATTGAGCTTGCAGTAACAGTCGTAAGTCATAACAAGCATTAAACAGGTTAACATGTCACTGAGCTGGATTTTACAACCTTCTTTTTGCACCAGTCACAAAATTAACTCGCTGGTGTTCGTCACAGTTAAGTAAACCCACTGATTGCTACAAATTTTTTGTCAGAATATGGGTTCCCAGCAAAAACATCCTAAATTGTGTGACTGCAAGACTCTGCAAAAGGACATAAATACAGGCCAACTGCCGAGCACCCAAAATGCAGTCACATGACCCCAAGGCGGGGGGGGGGAGCCATAATAATTTTGAATTTGGCCCATAAGTACCTTTTGGGGGAGGTCTATCGTAACTTCAAATGGTTGCTAAGTTGCTAAGGTTGTAAGTTGAGAACTACCAGTACTCATAGCTTTCTTTTTAGGAAGCATTTCATGAACACACTATCCCCATACCTAGAACCGCCATAGAACACAGAATAAGGGTTGGAGGGGACCTTGGAGGTCTTCTAGTCCAATCGCCTGGTTGAATATGAGACCCCTACCATTCCAGACAAATGGTTGTCCAATCTCTTATTGAAAGCCAAGTTCAGGTAGCCTGTATTCAGGCCAACGCTTACACATGTGATCCAAGCACAGGCTCAGAATACATTATTATTATTATTATTATTCGAATTTATAAACCGCGCCCTCTCCCCCAAAGGGGACTCCATGAATTCCAGGCACACATTTCCCAGAGATAGAAACAACAGCATAATGCCATCTGGCATGAGTGCAAGAAGGGAAAGAGAGAATCAGAACACAGGGGAAAGGAACTGCACCAGATGAGTTACATCATTGCCCTTGAATTTAAGCTCAACGGAGGGGAAGGAAGAATTGAGAATATTAAATTTAGTTAATAATTAAATGGATGGCACTAAAACTATTATCTTGGTTACTCTCACAAGCAGAGGGAGTGCCAACTACACTACAGCAGATGGCCTTTCACTTGTTCGGCAAAGAACATCTTCAGAGAGGCCTCTCCTGTAGATCCTTAATAGCTTCATAACAAGAAGCCACCTGGTGCAAAAACATAAAAGAGAGGATTTGTGGACAGTTTGGAAGTGTGGATTGAAGTATTTTCTGGACCAAGAGCACATACAGAAGTCCTTGTTTATTCCTTTCTCTTACTATTCACAGAAGCACCAGCAGCAATGGCAAAGTGTGTGATTTTGAACAGTGCCCATCAAAGAATAATGGGGTAAATGGGAGGAAATAACAATTAAAACTGAGACAATGACTCCAGTGCAAGGGTGTCAAATTCAATTTCATTGAGGGCTGTCTCAGGATTGTATTTGATTTGGTTGGGGGGGGAGGGGTCAGGGTGGATGTGGTCAGGGTGAGTGTAGCCAGCTCAACATCACTTGTGTTGGGGGCGCCTGTGGTGGCTCGAGCACTCTGCAGCAAAAACAGGCTCCCAAGCTCCGTTTTAGGCTGAGACAGCCTCCTGCAACCCTCTGCCAGCCAAAACAGAGCACATGTGATCTGACTGTGAACCCCGCAAGTTCCGTTTCCGCTGGCAGAGGCAATCCTTTACTGTTTCCAGGGCCACTCTACAGGCCAGATTTAAACACCCCATGGACCAGATCTTGGTAATGGGTCTTGAGTTTGACCCCCCAAATCAACTTATCTTTGCTACCGGTTTGCAAATATGAGCGCTTGCATGCGCCACCTCCACTCATGCACAGGACCTTCTGCACATGCACAGAGCGTCAAAAATGGGACACAATTATTAGGGAAATCCCCATTAGTATACCGAAGTCACGCAGCAAAACGTAGCAAGAGAGAGTTTGCTGAACACCCACACTAGCAGTCATAGACACCGAATTGTAAAACAAATAGGTGTTTACTTCCGTAGAAAATAAAGGTATAGAAACTTCTTCATACACAGGTGATACGTAAGTCCTAAATCATATAAAACAGTTCAGAACACAAACTTGGCTAACAGTTGCACAACTCACAATTATCTACGCTGATCAATACTCAATATACACAATAGCTAGCATCTAACAATCAGCATCTCATAATGATTCTGGCTCCCTCTTATGGCCGCTTGAGTAAACAGCAGCCAATCACATTTACTGCACTAGTTAAAGAGACAGTATTGCTATCACCTATATAAATAAAAATTTAAAAATTTGTGCAAAATCGCTAATCTCAGAAAGTACTGCACCAATCGCCACCAAATTTTCACACAATGTTGCTAAGAAAGGG
>JAPKID020002852.1:0-12882 GCA_026931265.2 Tropidonophis doriae
TCCCTCAAGAAGATTAAGCCATTGTATATGATTTCCTATGTACAGTGCATACTAATTACTTTGTGAAGGAAGTTAGTCTGAACAGTAGCGATTAGCTGACAGTAAAGCAAACATGCCGTATGGTTGAATGGAGATCAAAATCCAACCATCTAATTAGTCAATTTCAGAAAGTTTTGAAGCTGCATACAAAGTTTTGTTTAGAAAGCTGCAAACAGGCATATAAATTACAGCTCTCTGGAAAATAGAAAAGCCTTTAAAATAAAAATCTGTTATAGAAACACAGAAACATAGAAAATGGACAGCAGAAAAAGACCTAGTGGTCCATTGAGTTTACACTTTGAGTTTGTTTTATATTTAATTAATTTATTTTTGCATTTTATTTATTTGTATGTTTTAATTTTTGTCCAACATGTTACAACTCAGTTATTGATGAACGATCCAATACCTCTGCTGGAAGTTGGTTTCAAGCTTCCACTACCCTTTCTATGAAGTAATACTTTCTAGCATTACTTTTGAACTTTCTTCCTGTCAGTTTGACAATAAATGTTGTTCTCTCTTAAGACTAATAAAAGCACAACCCAATAAGGTTTGAATAGTGTATACATCATTTATACCATAGTTTCTTGCAAACACACATGCACACAAATATGTTTTTGCAAGGTGAAAGATTCTGGAACAGAATTCTATGTGGCCCAAGATTTTATCATTTGATAGAAAATAGGAATCCAATGATGCTTACATCTTTTATTGTGAGACGTATTACAACAGGGGTCCCCCAATCCCTAGCCCATGGCTCAGTACTGGGTCGTAAGTCATTCGGAACCAGGCCATGGAAGCAGAGGACTAGTGTGAACAGTGGGGAAGGAATGTGCACGCATTCTCACTTATGTGAGTAGTAAGCAAGTGTGTGCATGCACAGCCCCACTTGCATAAGCAGCTGGCAAGTGTCCATTTGCGTGAGCGGTGCGCTCTTGCCCGACGCTTGCACAAAATCATCCCCTCTCTCCCTGGCTTCCAACTGTCCACAAAGGTGGAAAAGTTGAGGAACTCTGTATTACAAGATCTCTAGAAAGTTTTCCTGGATAAACTAATTGTATCTGTAGCCAGGCGCTAACTACTCAAAGCTTACAAAATTATCCTTTGAAATAATTGGCTAGAATAGGCAATGAGACATTATGTGAGAAAGAATGTGATTAAAGCTACAATGTATGGCATTATTTGCTGATTGTTTAAATATTCAGGCACAGGCACCAATGAAATATACTGGTTTTCAGAAACAATTCAAAATTTCAACTAGAATTAATTATCTGCTCAGTACTACTTCATTGAAAACAATACTTTTTCATATCTTTCTCTTCAACATCCAGATGACTATTCTGCATAAGATATAAAGTTGCCTGTTGTTAGTTGTGAAGTCATGTCCGACCCATTGCAACCCCATGGACAACGTATCTTCAGACCCTTCTGTCCTCTACCATCCTCTGGAATCCATTTAAGCTCACGCCTACTGCTTCAGTGACTCCATCCAGCCATCTCATTCTCTGTTGTCCCTTTCTTCTTTTGCCCTCAATCTTTCCCAGCGTGAGGCTCTTCTCCAGTAAGTCCTTCCTTCTCATTAGGTGGCCAAAGTATTTGAGTTTCATTTTCTGGATCTGGCCTTCTAAAGAGCAGCCAGGGTTGATCTCCTCTAGGACTGACCGGTTTGATCACCTTGCAGTCCAAGGGATTCGTGCACTTTTGTTGGCAGGGTGATGTCTCTGCTTTTTAGTATGCTGTCTAGATTTGCCATAGTTTTCTTCCCCAGGAACAAGCGTCTTTTAATTTCTTGGCTGCAATCCCCATCTGCGGTGATCTTGGAGACGAGGAAAATAAAATCTGCCACTACCTCCATTTCTTCACACTCTATTTGCCAGGAATTGAGAGGGCCAGATTCCATGATCTTAGTTTTCTTAATGTTGACTTTCAAGCCAACTTTTGCATTTTCCTTCTTCACCTATATCAAGAGGCTCTTTAGTTCCTCTGCACTTTCTGCCACTAGAGCGGTATCATCTACTTGTCTGAGGCTGTTGATATTTCTCCCAGCAAACTTCATTCCAACGTTTGATTCATCTAGACCTGCCTTTCTCATAATGTGCTCTACATATAAGTTAAATAGACAGAGCGACAGTATAGTCTTGCCGTACTACTTTCCAAATTTTGAACCAATCAATGGTTCCGTGTCCTATTCTCACTGTTGCTTCTTGACCCACATATAGGTTTCCCAAGAGACAAATAAGATGGTCTGATACTCCCATCTCTTTAAGAACTTGCCACAATTTGTTGTGATCCACACAATCAAAGGCTTTAGCATAGTCAATGAAACAGAAGTAGATGTTGCTAGATTTAGATAAATTTAGGTAAATAAAGTTGCTAGATTTAGATAAATTTGTGAAAGTCGCTGCTAAATAATTTTTGCCCTCAACTGTCCTTTCACTGAACTGCCCTTATTTGAAAGGGATCTATTTTTTTTTATAGATAGCATAACATTTTTGCAGGCCTCACAGAAAAAAATCTTGCAACAGGAATGGGCTGGATTAGATAAATGTATAGCCCAGGCATGTCCAACCCACAGTCCATGGGCACCATGTGGCCATGGACAGCTAATAGATACTCCTTGACTTACAACAGTTCATTTAATGACTGTTCAAAGTTAAGAGTAGCACTGAAAAAGTTAGTTACAACTGTTTTTCATATTTGCAACAGTTGCGGCCCCATGGCCACATGAACAAAATTTGGATGTATGGCAATTGACTCATATTTATGACAGTTGCAGTAGGGTGGGGTCGTGATCGTCTTTTGAGGCCTTTTGACAAGCAAAGTTCACTGAGAAGCCAGATTCACTTAACAACCATATTACTAACAATGGCGGTGATTCACGTAACAACTGTTGTAAGAAATATTGTAAAATGGGGCAAAACTCACAAAAGTTTCACTTAGCAACAAAAATTTGGGGCTCAATTGTGATTGTAAGCCAAGGATTAGCTGCAATGTGGCATACACATACACATATTACTAATTATATCTATAATTCAATCCTGTTTTATGGCTACTTTCTGAGAAAAATTGTGCAATGCCAGTAATAATAACTAACCATGTATGTAATACAGATACTACAAAATCATGAACAATTTAGATCTGTAACTATATAATGGCTTTGTAAAACCATTGTATTTATAATTCTGCTTATATGAAACAATACATTCAGTTTACAATACTGTAGTAAAATGATGCAGACAACTTACTGCTTAATCTTTTTGCCATCTGGATCTACTTTGCTGAGGTATGTATTTGATATAATTCCATGTTGTTGCAGAATGCTTATATCACCAAAGAGACTTAATTTCTGAAGATTCCTATTTAGAAAAAATAAATAAAATTCAAAAGGGAAAAAACCCTTACATTTTAATTACCTATTTGTCAATTTACCTCAAAAACATTTCTCTTTTCTAGGGCTGTCCAAAACTTTAGATATACAGAATGGGTAGTTCTAGACACAGAACTAGAACATAGGGGCTTGGTCCAGATATAGACCTGGAACAACAAGAGATGGTCAGCAGTCTAAGATTAGCAAAGAAAGAGAAGCCAAAAGAAGATCAGGGGAACAGTGTGCAAGTTGGGAATGCTTGGCGGTGGAAGACATAATGGTGCATGGCTGAGGAAAAGTAAGGGTAAAAGAGAAGGAAGATTGAGGGAAAGTGGCTACATGGGCCAGGCAGAAGAGGAGGGAAGAGAGGGGAGATGCACCAACCTTACTCTCCCATCCTATTAAGATCTCTCTAGTTTTATTTCAGCTGAAACCTAAAACAACCAGGATATTCTAGGTTTCAGTTTGGCTGAACCTACAATCCTCACTTGATGAGTCTGGCTGAGCTACTGTGGTTGTTTCTTTTACACGGACAAAACACTTCTTTCATTTTATGCATATCTTTCTCTTTTTAAAGCTATCATGCATTTAAATAACAAAATTAAGACTTCGTAACACAAATGTTTTAATATGCTCATATATCGGGCCGAACACAATATTTAAAATGTTCTTTTTGTCAATCATCTATATCAAAATATACAGATACACCTCTAATTATAGTAAATTTACAGAAAGGATAGATATATACTCAGGCAATAATATTGTGGTACAATGGTTAAGGATTTGAAGTAGAATTAGGGGACCTCTATTCAAATCCACTCTCAGTCGTGGAAACTGAGTAGGTGGCTTTGGCCAGTAACTATTGTTCATTAAACAGTTACTGTAGGGAGAAAAAAGGAGAAATGCTATGTATTTCTCCATTCCTACAGAAAGACTGTTTGTAAACAACAACAAAAATTATACCAACAAACTATGGTAATGGGACTGTTCTCCTATTACATTACTGCTATTTGTTTCCTATGCCTATTTGTCTGTAGCAGAGCACATTGAAAATGGCAGATTTTTCCCCAAAGAGCCTATTTGATACATAAAATGAAATTAATTCAATATAAGTGAGAAATACTATTTTAGCAGTTATTTCTTTCGATCACTTTTGCAGATTGCCACACCCTATTATTAAAAACTACTATAACAATGAAGCTGTGGATCAATTTTGGCAAATCTTATCTAGCATCATGCATAATCATGATGGACTGGCTAATCTTTATTAGCTTTTGAAAAGGATTTTTTCTTCCAGATACAACTTTGGTTTCTATGCTGTAAATTATAAATATAGCAATTTTTAATTGTAAAACCACATTGAAACAGTGCAGTATATGAACTAAATTATCTAGAAAAGTTTTTTAAAGATTCAGGTAAGTTAAATCAAAAAGCTCAAAAGGATACCCTTGGACTCAGAGAATGACTACGTAGGATATGAATGCATTCATTGCAGCAAATGTAGGTGAAATCCACCACTGGTTTCAGCTGGGGCTGGCTGGCCAAAGTGTATATGTGTACATGCATAAGTGCATGTGTGTTTCACATAGAAGGGCCAGATCAAACACACTCAAACACACACACACACACACTTGTTCTGGCCCTTCCATCTGGCACACATGCACTCATGCATGCACACACATATATGCTGGTCTTGTTGTACTTGGGTCTTTTCCCATGTAAGATTGAGATTGTCTTAGCAACGTTTCTTTAAACGGCAGTTCCGAAGCTGAAAACATCAGCCTGAAGATGGTAAGACCTCGCCAAAAGGTTGCCAAGACAATCTCAATCTTACATGGGAAAAGACCCAAATACAACAAGACCAACATTACCTACACTCGTGAAAATCTAAGAAAACAATGAGTTTGCATGTGTGCGCGCACGCACTTTCATAGATTTATATATATTAGTAGGTAATAATTTATATATATTAGTAGGTAATAATAATTTAATTACCAATTACAATAATAATTTAATTACCAATTACAATTAACTGCCTTAAAATAAGAAGCTACATTTATAAAATTAATTTATCTCAATTTGCAAATAGAATATGGTGGTACTCTTGCTTACACAAAACCATTCCGACACCTGCCTTTTCAAGCTGAAACAACTAAAAATAAGAGATGAATTTAGCTGCACTGAAAGATAAAGATAGAAGATTAAAAAAATAGGAAGATAAAAAAGATAAAAAGGGAGAAACAAATTGGGTACAAATAAGGTATAGGAAAAAGAGAAGTGGACAGGGAAGGAGAAAAGAAGGAGTAGAAATCCATTTGATTATAAAATAATTAAATGATGAACGCTCCTTAATCTCAATGACACATGGATAGATTCAACCATAGTTTCAACTGGGAAACTATGAGTATCTTAGACCAAGATAAATCCAAACATTCTAGGGAATTCCTGGAAGCTTGGCACTCAGACAAATCAGTCATCAACAGATACATAGAGATAATCTATATTTACACACCATCCAAAAGAAACAAAAAGATCAGATCAGATTTTTAGCAACCAGCAACCAGATAAACAGATCCAGACAAACACTCAAGCAGAAAACAGTACCTTAATCAAGGAACTACTAATAAGAAAGCTACATTCCTACTAATACTGGCAGGGAAAGCTACTGAATACAAACAGAGAGCAAACCTAATACTTACTGGCAATTACGTTACCTAGATAGGTAATAAAATCAAATTCTTAAATTAGGTAATAAAAATCAAGTTCAATCCTGAGCTACATATACTCTTTTCTATTGAAAAAATAATGAAACTTTGCAGACATGTAACCCTTTTGGAGTAGCAACTAAACTCTCAAGTCATACCCACTGTACTATTCTTCTCATCAAATGCAAGATAATATCACACAGGCACAGACAATCATCCATAATAACTCTTAGGAAAATATATTAGTTCTCCTCTGTCTGGCAAGTACAATCAGTTTTTGTTGGTAGGCTTGCCACTGAATTATTGTTAGGAACTGTGGAAACAATTAAAACACCCAATCCAGAAGCATTTATATGTTGTGGAAATCCTATTACAGATTTCCAGCAGGTAGGCTGTTGGATGGAGGAGGGAGCAAGGGATTGTAAGAGTGGCTAGGAAACTGTCAGGGAACATTCAAAATGAACATCATGTGATTGCAGCAGCATCTTGGCTGGGCTGAACTGAACTGAAGCAGCAGCATCTTGGCAGAGCTGAAGCAGCAGCAACCTGTCAGCACTGAAGCAGCCACAATTTCCCCAAATTCTTCAATGCCTTCAACAATAGCAGAGATTTTAATGTAGTTGAAAAGTTCTTTAAAATTCCGGTAGATATTCAGAGATGCATCCCCCTTGAAAGTAGCCCATGATGGCACACTCAAGCATCATAGGAAGTATTTTATGACATTTGTATTGTATCATAAAATGCTTTATCATAAAAAATATGTCAAACTTCAATTCCATTAGAGTAATGTGTCCCACATTTTGGACTCATTTTATAAATTAGCCCAATTGGGGTAACTTGATTCAAATGTTTTGCTCTGTGGTACATGTTTTACCCAGGTAAAGGTCAGAGGATTCAGAGTTTTAATAGTATGTAGATATTTAGACAACCTGTGATCAGTTGTGTCATCTTTCATAGATATTTTCTTACCAGATTCCTCAAAACTTTCATAAGGACAGTTTCTAAAGAATTACTTTCACTGGAAAAACTGAGAAACATTAGAGATTTATCTGCCTTGAAAATAGCTCATAATGAGCTTTATATCACAGTCAATATTAGCATTGGATTTTTTAACGTTGTTTTGTATTACGGTATGTCACAAACTGTTTTATAGTCAGGAACTATAATATTAATATTACAGGAATGAAAATTTTGGTAGTATATAAATAACCCTTCATTACTAGATATGTTAGGACTGATTGGGGTTTAAAGTTTATCAACAATGGAAGGGCTACACATTATTCAGAACTGCTCTATTTAAACCTCTATTCAATTTTCCTAATGATTGCATAAAAACAAATATTCAAAGACATGTACATTTTGCAAATAAATCCATGTCCAAATCATGACAATATGTTGAACACATCATATAGTCTAAAATATATATAAATTGCTTTCCAAACATTTGAATGGGCCAGCTTTAATATCTGATATATATGCTCATGTAGAAAACTGAGCTCCAAATGTGAATATTTTAATTAGAAGCAACAGCTAGCACCTAAGAACAGTAAGCACTATCACTATTTTTAGCTCTGCAGATTAGCATTTCTTGCCTCAGGTACAGTGGATTCTAGAAAAACAGCACTGTCATCTGAAAGTTGTACACATTTCCATAAAGTATAAGTACAACGTAACTTACAGTCCATCCAATTTCAGAACATCACTATTTTCAATCTTTATTCAACATTATGTTATACATTATAAAGAAAAGCCAGGCACAGTAGGGTTAACTAAGGTTAGAAGGGTAAAAAAAAATTTGTGGTCCTATTTTAATACTGAGTGGTTCATTTACTATTGACTGCAGTTAATGGTATGACACAGTCATCCAATTTATGATATATTTTATACTCTGGAATTGAGAAGCCAACTGCTGCAAATAAAAAACACAGCTTTCCTCATTTGGGCCAGGGGTTGTGTACGGAAAATATTCTTTAGAAAGCTTTATAACTAGTGGAAGTTTATTGTACATTATGCAAAGATTTATTGATTATTTTTCCCAAACTTGCTTTCTTAAAAAAGGGAAAAAAATTCAAGGAGAAATATAATAGCAATGGACAAAATTGACACACACAAAAATAGTAATGAAGGCAAGTGTAGAAAAATAATCTCATTTCCTTAGCTATTTTAATTTTCAGAAATTCTTAACAAAAGAAATTTTCTTACTTTAATTATATTTTCTTTTTTGTTAAGGATTAGTATTGTAAAAATTAATCCACAGGCAATCATGTATCCTGACTATAATACTAAAGAGTTAAGAACGTTATAATAGATTAAAATAAATACTCTTGCTGTATAATTCTAAAATATCGCAAGATACAGAATCCTTTAGTTTAATGCACGTAATTTACTGTACTCTTCCAGTCTGATAGAAGATGCAATTGTGTGCTGGCATGGTTGACTGTTAGCTAGACCACAATAGTGTGCCCGTGTGTGTGTGTGTGTGTGTGTGTGTGTGTGTGTGTGTGTGTCTGTGTGTGATATTTATTTCAAACAGAATTCCAAAAGCCTAAGTAGGACTTCTAGTAAAATGTATAAAAAAGCCACTCAAGGCCTTTTAGGCCAATTTCAGGTCACCCCATACCCAGAATTCTGCAGTCCTTAAAGTAACAAAAATAGGAAACTAGGAGCTAGATTATGTGAATGCAGGAAATTTTAAATCCTGAGATATATATGCTAGTTAAACATCAGCTGTAAAAGTACTCTGACTCAAAAGCAACTTTTTAAAATGTTGGATATTAACACTAGAATAAGAAATTGTTTCAAATTTAAGATAAATAATGAGAGCAATATCTGGAATTTCTTGAAATTCTATTTCATTTTGTCTTTCACAAAATCAATTCTGCTCTGTTTATTTTAATGTAAACAATGAAATATAGCCTGTTAATTCTTGGGTCAGAATGTTTTCTAACAGAAACTAGATTTTTAGTAAAGCAATGACAGAAAAGGGCTAACTGGTTTACTTTTATAGGAGCAAGGAACAACAAAGCTTTCATCCTTTTTCCTCTAGCACAATTGGCACATTTTGGGACAGCCCCTTCTCCTCACACTTTAGCTGCTCACTAGATTCCCTTGTAACTTGGCTTCTGTAAAAAAAATCTATTATTTTGGCACATAACCAGAGGAAGGTTCTGTGGAAACTTTTTTTTCTGTTGATAGAATTTATAATCCCAAAATCTAAATATCTGGATAGGTGAGTGAAATTACATTAAGAACCAGTGATTATATTTGTAATCTGGATTTGATCTTTGGTCTGCAAGTACTATTTCTTGTGCAAACTTTTTAAATGTAAAACTAGTGAGATTGTTTCTTGTCAATGACTATAATTTATCTATTACTTTTGACACTGATTATTTAATAATTAACAACTTACTGATTTTATGCTTTTTAAAACAATCTATGCTGTTTTATTAACAAGGTCTCAGTTATTAATATGGCCCATCACTCATAGTTGTGCTCTATTCATTTCTGCAGTTGTAAAAATAGATGTAGTAATAACTGAAATCAAGTAAAACTGCTTGTGAAGTAGGCAAGGAGACTATGAGTTCTAGTCCTAGATAAGAGAAAAGAAAGTGAAAGTGAGAGAGAGAAAAAAGAAAGGGAGAATAGAGAACACTTTTAACCATTCATCTACTCTCTATATTTATGCAATATACAGTGTATTCAGAAAGTATTCAGAGCCCCTTTATTTTTGTCAATTGTTACACTTCAGTCTGATTCTAGTTATTGAAATTCATTTTTTTTCATTAATCTACTATTTTCAAACATAAATAAGGCTATAGTATATGTATAAAATAAATCTTTTCAATCCCATCACTTTTAATAAGGTGCAATCTTATGTTATTTACAGAGATGTATCACATTCCACAGGATTTTTCTCATAAAAGTATGTGGATTGTTGTTACAGAACAAAGTTTTCCTGTTACGTTTTTTCTCAATAAATTATCTACAATAACAGTAGGGGATTAATCCACTTGAAATTGGCATACATTGGGAAGTGTTGATTTCTTATTTCACAGAAAAAGTTAAAAGTGAAACTTATTTTCAAGATTTATACAACCATCTCTTTATACTTATTAGATACCTGAATCATGTGTTTATTAGTTACAGTCAACATTTCTTTTGTTCACTACCTAGACTAGCTATCCTTGTTTAGTTATCTTTGGGCATAAGTATACATTATAAACAAAAGGCCTGATCTCGCCTTTCTATAAGGAAAAAGCAGCTTTGAAAAGAGAAAATTTCAAAGACAAAATATGAAATTAACTGCATGCAATATTCCCCCATCAACTATTTATTTTTCCAACTTTAGACCTGAGATGCTTTACCCTCCCCTCTTTTAAATTTCTGGGTTTTTTAGAAATACATTTGTGTTGTATTTGTGAAGGTAAATATATACCTGTGAAACTCTGCAGTTGAAGAGGGCTACAGAGACACATAAAATTTGTCAGTAGACCCTTCACTACTTTTTAAATCAAACTAGTACTTTTAACGCTTTGTAAAAGATACAGCATTAAAAAAAAAGATACATCAATTAACTTATTACTGCATAAGCATATATGGGTAATAATACTATTATCCATTATTAGACTCCTATTCAGATCTGCTGTGTCTGATGGCATTTACAATCTGTCTGCAGCAAAGATTGCCCCGTAATCTTAATTAGTTGTAACAGAATTAATGATATGTGAATTTGATAAGACTAATCATTTTGCCCATGATAAGGGTATTTCAATAATGCTGGAAGCATGTTCTAAACAAACATGACCTGAAGAGATCAATTGCATACATGAAGAGATACATAGCTAATAACCAAAGTTAATCATGAGATACAAATGATACAAAACAATTTGGTGGGGAGAGCAGTTTTGAGCAAAAAATTCTTTTGTTTTTCTACTTGCAGCAAAGACCTGGGAATTACTGTTATATTTGTCAAATTATTTATCCCAATATAGTGGCTTGATTAGCCAAATGAACCTTTTTTAGATTCTCAATTTGTATAGGCTTTATTGCAAGATTATTATATGCATTGCTTATGATAGCTTATTATTACTGATGGTCTTCTCTCCCTTTTTTTTACTTCTTTGTTTTATTGATTCACTCCAGAATTGAATGGTTTCACTGCAGCTTTTTCACAATATGTGAAAAATAAAAATGTGAAACAGCCGCAAAACCCCTATGGTAAAACTATAAGTAATTTGGTGGGCAATGTGCACAAATTCCTGACTCACTCTTAAATGTTTCACCACAGAAAAATCTAATGATCTCTTGTGACAAAAGCTGTTGCATCACAGTACCTAAGAGACTTGAGCTAGAAAGCTAGAAATGTACAATTCAGAGCTGTCTCCTAGTTATTAGCTCAATTATACCATTTATTTTATTTAGGAAATATAAAATCCAAGGAAAAGGTAGTAACACAATTGACTTACACTTCCACAGCAGAAATTAATTAATTATGCAAAATAGATTTTGTTTTATCGCCAACAGAAAAATGGGACAAAGCACAGCACGAAGAAGAAAAAAAGCACAATCTTACTGACAGGGCATTTTAATTTATAGTAAAGTAGGGAGATACAACAGTAATGAAAATACAGAAGGAAACAAGAAGATAGGTTAATAGCCTTAGAACATCACTGTATAAATTTGGGTCCTTTGTTATGACCTTGAAAGGTTAGAAATCTTAGAGTTATTTGATGAGTTCCTTGATGAATACAAAACAAATGCCTAAGTGAGCTTGTTTTACTAAGTCATACTGGATATGGTTTTCCTTTTAAAAAGCTCTCATCTTATGTAACCTAAATGAATACTGTTGAGCCACTTCCTCCTGGTATATTAAATCTCCCCCCCATCTCCTCCCCACCCCAAGATGCATATAGCTCTCACTAGAATAATGTTCCAAAGCCTTTGAAAACCTGGCTGTTCTGCCAGGTTTTAGACCAAGGTGGCTGCAGTGCTTTGTAGTTGTTTTGCTTTAGGTTCTCCAATGGACATTTATTTCTTGAGTTGCAGGGGTGTTTTGCAGTTAGGCAGCCTTTACATTATACACACTATATAAATAAAAAACATAAGAAACTTTAAAGGATGTCTGCAATGACTAACCTGGAAACTGTACTAGAATGGAGCCTTTCAAGCCACTTTCTCCAGGTTTTGAAATATTTCATTTGGCTAAAAGACTCATAAATACTTAACCAACACACTACATTTCTGTGTGTTTTTCAGTTCATGGTCCACTTGGTCCGACGCTGGCTTCCAATTAGTGCACTTTTTGTTTTCCTTTTAAAAAGGGAGGTATTTCAAAATGCCGACGATCGGTAAATGTAACAAGAACAGACAGGCTTGGGGGTAAAATATATACAATCAATTCATCAAGACCGGAGGCACCTTATAGAGACGGGAGACCAAAGAAGCCCCTGGGTTTTTTCAGAGGACACTTCAATGCCCCCTTCCCCAACTGTACTCGAAGTTCCCAGCGAAAGCAGCAGCAGCAACGCTCAGCTCGTTTCCAGCGGAGATCTCGCCTGCAGTTGGCGACATGCTACGAGTGTTCCTTCCTTTGCGAGTGTTCTTTCACGTCGGGTTTCCCTAGCGAAGCCAGCCACACGCTCGCCTCCCCTCCCCTCGCTTCCTGCTCTCCCTCCGCTGGGAGGGAGGCAGGCGGCTCTGAACAAGTGGCTGCCCTCCATAGTCTGAACTCCACCCGAGAACTTTTCCCGGAGTGCGACCCTTAAGGCAGCAGGG
>JAPKID020002853.1:0-12880 GCA_026931265.2 Tropidonophis doriae
AGAATCAGCATGCCCAGCTGCCTCCCACGACCCCACTTCACGCACAGGGATTCACAACCAGCTGTCTGCGGCACTGCTGTCTCCCTCAGATCAAGACAATCCCTTATGATAACCGCCACCACCCCACCCCGATCCTGGGCCTGTGGTTGATGAAATGTCTGGTAACCTGGTGGGCACATTTCTACGAGGGGAACTTCCCCTTCATGGCCCAACCAGGTTTCTGTGATTCCTACCAGGTCCGGCTCCCCCTCTAATACCAAATCATGGATGAGGGGGGCTTTGTTAATCACGGACCTGGCGTTGCATAGCATCAAATGCTTAACTAAATGGGATGGTGCATCTGGGAAAATTATAAGAGAAAGGAAGTACAAGCCCAGACGAAAACTGGACCTAGAAATGTGGTTTGGCCTCAAAGAAAACTTGGTGGACCATGACAGATAAACAGTGTGACCGAAAATCATTATTAGAATCACATTATTAGAATCACAAAGTCTATTGATTGATTGATTATGTACCACGAAGACATTATTGTCTCCCAGTGACAAGTTCATCTCCCCGATGATCTGTCCTGGCACCACCGCGAGGGATGTCCAACAGGGAATAAATAAATAATAAATAAACACTCTAACCATCTCTATCTTTTTCATTTTCTATGATTGGAAATATTTAGACGGATATTTTAATGGCACATTCAATTACCCCTTCATTTTGCCATCAGTTTAGTAATGGACAGTTTATGGCTTCATCTCCCTTTGGTCTTCTGCATCAGGAACAAAAATGGCAGGTTAATATTAAGCTGCAAAAGATAATAAGTAGGAAGAATAAAAAAGAACAACTCTTGGTTGGAAGAGAACAGCTGAAAACTGTCACTTTGAATTTTAACAGCCTATATTAGAACACAATTAGAAATAATCAGTGGGTGATTCTCAGTTTCTGTGAGTTACTATAGAGCAACTTTTTCATTTTCAAAGAAGCTAAATATCCCCTCCCCCATCTTTCCCCCCCTCTCCAAATATTGTTTTTTTCTGCAAAGACTTGCTGGCACTTCTGCTGTCTTTGCAAATGCACTGAGATGGAAATTTAACACCAGGGGTGGTTAAAGGACCTTGATAAAACTGTGGTGAGTACTTCCAGACAACCGGTTCAAGTATCTGTCACCAAGTATCTTAACAGAGGAGTTTGTGAGTCCTGAGGCTTCCAGTCAGTTCTATTGTAAGCAAACTCGCACTAATGACCTGCCCATGCTTGGTGCTGCAGCAAATGCAAATGGGGTGTTACTCCTGTGAAGCAACAGCAATAACCCCAAAATACTCTTTTACGTCACTTACAAGAAAGCAAACAAGAAAGGCATCAAGTTGCTGATTAGCCCTGTATGAGTGCTATTTGTTTATCACTCTGTATTAGTAAGATTACATTCCAAAGAACTAGCCTTTGAGTCCAAGCCTTTCTTCTTCTTACAGCATTTTATGTCAATGTGACATTTTTATCCGTGAAAATGAATGGCCCAGGAAAAGGAGGTGTATGGGGAAATCCACAGTGCTATAAAGATCTTGGAATGACATTTTCATAGGTTCATTTTACTGCTTGAATGAAACATATGGGACCCATGTAATTATTTCAGATGTGGAAATTTACTTTGGGTAGGGCTCATTCCTATGCATGACACAGGAAAATTGTCCTCTTTTTGTTCCCCATATAAGTGTTCTGGGACTGACTCATGAAAAAGCTGAAACTACAGGAATATAACTGAACCAAGTAGAACTGTGCACAGTCTTGAGAGATTATGAAGTCTACATCTATCTATATATGGAGGAGAAGAGGGCACAGAAGGCTTACTACTTACAGAGGGAAAATGTTGGGAGGTGATCCAGGTCTCTAAAGCAGGAAGGCAGATGCTCTGTTTTTTATTGGTCCATCTGCTCTCTTTTGCTTCTGTTTGGTGATATGTCAAGAAAAACAACAATCACGGGCAGCGTTCTCATATGCTCATCTGTTTAGGCACTGATTGGACAGAGAGGAATGGGGATACCACAAGTAAATTACAAGGTGACAAAATTGTGGGTAGAATCAAAATAACAAAATGTGAATTTGTACTTTTAATTTTGTGGATATTTAGACTGTCCTTATTCTAAACTGGCTGATATTTCTTATATACCATCAGAGTATAGAAGGCTACCCGAGAACCCAATTTCTCTCTTTGATTTCTGTTACTGAATTAGCTGTGTGTTGGGGTGTGCGAGGGCTAAAGCTTGCAAGGCTGGGGTTAAAAAGAGATTAGAAACAATCATTAGCAAAAAAGAGTCTAGGTAATCTGCACATCAAATGTAGAGAAATGAACAGGAAAAATCTCCATCTAAGGACAGGAGGAGGTGTGTAAATGGAGATCCTAATTATTTGATTCGTCAGTGGATGATCTTTATTATTAGGGCTTGTTCTATCTGCAACAGAAGCAACTTATCTATCCAAACTATATCCTTAGGTCTTTGCTACTTTAATCTAAGAGGGTTCAGCTTCTAGATAAAAATTTACAGCTGAATCATAGGTGAATCTCTGCTGTCCCACTCTCTCTCACACCCACAACAGTGGTTTAGTGGTTTATTAATATTCTTCAGCAATTTCCTTCATCAAAAACCCAGAACTGTCTCAATTAAGTTCAGCCAAAAGCAGACCAATGCTAATCCACATGGCACTTGAAAGTTTCCCAAACAAGATAAAGGCAAAATTAATCTACAACACAAGAGGATTCACAAGACAAGAAATGTCTGGAGTTCACAAGGCACAATCCAAATCAATTCAAGGCAGGGATCACAACAAGCAGGAAACAGACAGGTAGAAAATGAACACATTGTTCCCCGCATTGCCTCCATCTATCTGCTGTGCTAAATAGCCAGGTTGACATGCAACCCATCAAGAGGGAGAAGGCTGCCTCCTCACAAGTAATCAGGTTGACCCTCTCTGCTCCTGCCTTTTCTGTATCCTACATGGCCTGGGATCAGGTGCAGAAGGCAGTTCCTCATCACTGACTGGCTGCAGCTATGTGCTTTCCTTACCTGAAGCCTCAGAACTGTCCTGTTGCAGTTGTGCTTCAGCTAAATCCTCTCAGATGGCTGCTCAGAGCCATTGACCAACTCCCCTCCTGATGTGCTAGGAACTGGTTCATCCTCCAAACTGACATCTGGAGAGGTATCAGGGGAAATGTCCTGGGAGTCATCACACTACCTCTGTTAGGATGTTGAATTAGTTCAAACATAGGTTGGATTTAGTCAATACTATATTTTTATGAATTGTAGAATTCTGTTTGTTCGAACATATATTCCTGAAAGCTCCGTGCATCATCAGAAATCTTGCATTTATTATATTATTTGCACATTTATATAACAGTATTCAGAGGGATATGGATTACAAGATATGGAAAAAGATACAAAAAAGGCAGTCTAATTGTGCTAGACGTGTATTTCCACTTCTGGCCTAGTTGTCCCAGCTTGGGTATTGGTGACTGAGTCATTGGTAACTCTAACAAGGCTATTTCTGAAAGAGCCCATGGTGGCACAGTGATTAGAATGCAAGTTTGTGGGCAAACTGCCCACATCTGGAGTTCAGTCTTGGTGGGTCTCAAGGTTGATTCAAGCCTTCCATCCTTCCAAGATCAGTAAAATGAAGCCCCAGATCATTGAAGGTAATATATTGACATTGTAAACCATCCAGAGAGTGCTGTAAATCTGTATGGGGTGATATACAAGTCTAAGTGCTATTGCAAATAAGTCCTCAGTCATTCATGACGTGATTGTGGATGAGCAAATGGAACTAGTATATATCAGGTTTCATCCAGACCTGACTGAATTATGGTAGTGATGTTACCCATGTGAAGATTGTCCTCCAATGGGTTTTACATCCTTTAGCAACCTCAACTTAAAGTCTAAGGGGGAGAGAGAATAATTATTTTGAAAGACATCTTACTGTAAGGGCCTTGTCTGAATTTTGTGAGTTAGAGGTGGAAGACATAGACATGAGCAACCTGAAGAGTCAGAAGGCAATCAGACACCAGCAGCCACTCCAGGAGACATTGAACCGGAGAAATCTGATTCTAATAAGCATGGATCTGATCCTCTAGCAGGGCATCCTAGCCCAAACCACCAGCTATGAAGGGCTGAGCAAAAGTATTCTGCATGTCTCGCTGAAAACATGGAAAAGCAATATGTCTTAATAGGCAACACAGCATCTTAAACCACATAGAGAAATCCTCAAGTCTTTGTTGCTCCATTGTGAAACAACTCTCTAACTTCAGATCTGTGTTTCTGTTTCTCTTGCTTCTTCTCTTGCATCTGGACCTTCAACTTGACATATGGGCAGGCTTGTGGAGCTCTGTAATGCTTGAACCCTGGACTTTTGCAAGCAATCTCCTACTCTGCTTTTGTCCTGCGGATGACTCAGATTTCAAGGCAAATCATAGTGTCTGGCTGATTATTCGTTTGATTATCAGCTGTTATCAGAAAGTTTATAGCCCAAACTTGGAATTGCCTAGCTATCTGCTTTGAGTTGATTGCTAGAGTACATAGATATAGGACCAAACTGCCCCTGAGATCACAGAGTGTGCCTGTGCATTAAATTGGGCTGATGTGGTAAACTGGGAATTCTTCTTGAATACTGTTGAGTCCTCGGACTTACGACCGGTCGCGACTTACGACCGGTTGAACTTTTTCTAAACTCACCAACTGCTGAAAATGCCAAGACGCGCCTGATTGTCTAAGACGCGGCTGGCTGAAACAGTGTGTCTAAGCCGTCTAGAATTTTCCCACTCAAAGAGACTATTTAAGGAGCTGTCAAAAAGCATTGCATTGCATTTGCCTGTACATAGTTCTGCTTTATATATCCTTGTAAATAAACCTTTCCTGTTTTTGAGAAACCTGTGTCGGACCCTACCTCAACATCTAACAAATACAGTCCATTGTGCTGCCTGATAAGATCCCTATCTAGATTATTGGACCTTATCACCAGATTGTTGGCATTCTTTTATGCCCTGCTGTTGAGTCACTTCAGTCCTTATGACTGGAATCTAGGAAGGCTCAGAAGTTCATGACCTCCGTGGATATAATGGGGCTTCTCTCAAATAGTCTTGGACTCAACCCTTTGCTGTGGTCATTTTGATCCAGAGGAGGCTGATTACTACCACCTTAACAAGTCTCCATGAGACGATAGGATAGACAGATTTGCTCTTCTCCCAAGCACTGGAATAGGGTAAAATCAGAGCTGAAAGGTAGGGTGTAGGTTGCATTGGAAAAGATAGATTGTGCTACCAGATTTTTGTTTCTAGTTTTATTTTAGGCACAGTTTTTTCTTTCTTTCATTGTTTTATTATGTTTGAGTTCATATACCTGTTGTGAACCACTTAGAGTTTATTTATTTCATTCTTTCATTATTTTTATTACATTTAAACCGTTTGCGTAGCTGCCCATCTTCAAATCAAACTCTGGTTGGCTCACCAGATGTACAATCCAGAGGTGGTATTCAGCCAGTTCTGACAGATTCTGGAGAACCGGTAGCAGAAATTTTGAGTAGCTCAGAGAACCGGCAAATAGGCTGCCCCTGCAGCCTTCCAGCTGATCTTCATTTGTTGCCCTGAACAGAAGAACAGAACTGGAAAGCAGGTTAGTGGGGTGGGGAGGGAATGGGCATTCTGCAGTAACCTTCTCCTGCTACGCCCACAAAGCGTGCCCACAAAGCCATACCCACAGAACCAGTAGTAAAAAATGTTGAATCCCACCACTGGTACAATCCTAAGAGCTGCACTTCTAATTTGGGTAGCCATACAAGTATTGAAATGAATGAATGAATGAATGAATGAATGAATGAATGAATGAATGAATGAATGAATGAATGATATATGTATATATTTATTCTAGAAGTGGGGATTTTGTAGTCCTCACATATTTTCATGTGACCCTCAGTTTAATTCCAGTCTTCTATGAGTTCAAACCTCTGGTGAGTCTTGCATATCCTTTTCTTGTAACTGGGGTGTCAAAGGAAATTGGTGTTTTGATTGTTTTTTACTCTGACTCCACCTATGTGGTCCCTGAGGAAATATGGCAATTGCTAGGAAAAATAGCCCACTCACAGTCTCTTTCACGAAGAGGTACTTTTCTGAAATGCTCTTGCTTGTCTAATACATGAATAATTTGCAGCATCAAATTATCATCCAAAGATTATTATTGCCTTACCCCAAGTACTGATGTAATGGATAAAGTTCTGGTAATAGTCAACAACTTTGCAGATTTTCTGCCAAAAGGGTTTTCTAATTCTGGAAATACCAGGGATTGAACTGGGACCTTTTGCATTCAAAGCATAAGACACTGAGCTATGGTCTTCCTCATTCTTTTAGTCATTATCTTCCTTTAAGCAATTCCAAAAATAGCAGAAAAGTAATCAGACTTCTATAAACATTTTAAAAATATATCCAATAATCAAATGCAATTGGATTTTGCTGTCTGTTCACTAAAAGCTATATGCGGTTGCATTTTATTATCAAATGCAGTGATTGGTGTACTCATTTTCCTAGTTTTCAGCTGGCATAAAAAAACAAATAATAAACGCACAGACTCTTTTTAATTTTATTATGCAATAAAATGTGAATTAGCTAATGAACAATGCATAGACAAATAACATTGAGAACACTAATAAACATTTGTTCCATTCCTAATTTCTAATATACTGATTGCTCAGAGAGAAAATGTAAATTTGCAGAATCATATGAACACTGTTTGAAACAGCATACCTTAATTTCACAAAGTACTAGCCGATAACCTGGGTATTTAGGGGGGAAAAGTTTGGTCCAAACATAATTGCTAATATTGGATTTTCCCCCTTACCAGAGGGAGTCCCCTTGTGCAGTACTGTGAAGCCATTACCATGGCACATACTGCTCTGCTGCACAGTAGAAGCCATTTTACGGTAGTACAGTAGAAGCCAAATTAAGGCACAACCGGTTGTATCTTAATAGAACACACAGCCTGATTGGCTTTAGGAGTGTCTTACCCCCACAATATTTTTCTTCAGAGGGTAAATAATCTGTGTAGCAAGTTTGGTTGAAATTGCTCAAGGCGTTCCAGAGTTATGCTGAAACACACACACTATAATAGTATTTTAAAAATATTTGCTAAATTAAAAAAAATCTAGTCAATCCAATTTTGAGTTGAAAGCGAATGTGATTCTTTCAACAAGGGGAAGAGAATGAACATAAGAGGAATCAAGGCAGTTGCCATTTCACTATAGGAAACATCTTGTATTCTTCTAATATGCATAGTTCTGGAGCTAACCCATTCTTTCTGTAACATTAGCTATTGAAAATGTCAGCCATTTGACAGTACTACACTCCATTTGAATTTGTTAATAATTTTAAGTATTTTTATAAGTTGTTATTTCTTTAATTGTTTCCTGTTATTGTTAGTCATCTTTTGTGCTCACTTGATGGAAAAGATGGGATGTAAATTGAATAAATAATAATAACACATCTCTAGGCATGAAGTAGACACAAGCTACAGTACAGTTCCACCAATGCAGAAATGCAGATGTCTTCCAAATATTGGTTTTGGCAGCAAAAGTAGTCTAGCTATGGCTAACCTATTTCCTAGATAATATACAAAGCCCTTGGAATACGTTGGAATTGACTGTGTCTTAAAAAACAAACAAATGCAAAAGCCATTCCACCTACCCATAAAATATTTTAAAGCCAAACCACCCCAGAAACAGTAATTCTGCAATTGAAATGTTCAATGTTGTTTTAATGAAATGAAAGGAGAATTTCAAACATCTACTTTTTGTTCCATTTTCTACAATTCTGATTAGAAATTAGAAAGCAGTTACTGTTAGGCTCAGGAGAGAGGAAATTCCCAAACTTGAAAACTACTCCCTTCCTACTGCAAGACTAATTCAATGTGCTTTATTTTAATTTCTGAAGCATAAGAAGACATTGGAAAACTACACTGATAGTCTTTCCCCTTACTTGTAGTTTGTTCTAAGGAACAACAGGAAGTTACTGGTAATTGACTGGGCATAATTAGAATATATTCTGCCTGCATGTAAGAGTTGCATTCAAAACTCTCTGAAATGAATTAAGTAAGACCAGCCATAGAGCCATTTAAAATTAATTCAGAATAACATTGAAGGGCATTGTCTTGGAGTCGGCCCAGAGAAGACATCCACAATAACTGATCATCAGTCACTTCAGCCTGGCAATGTAAGTTTAATTATATTTAACATAGCACAATTGTATTTCATAGTATGACTGCAGTTGCTATCTATTGCTCCTTATTCTTATATATGGTAAATGCAGAAATAATTTGATCAGGAACATGGTTAAATTAAATCCACTCCAACGATGTATGTTTCATTTGGAGAGTTAGTGGTGTTAAATGTGCCCTACTCTTAAGATGCCATATCACATGTCATATTATCTAGCGGAGAGCCAGTCTACAATAAGATTCAAAAGCTAGGATCAAAGTCAAGGTCACATTTCACAAAACAGTCTACTAAGAGGATTTGCTCTTGTTACTTTTTATATCTTGCAATTATGAGAGACATAGATGCTACTCAAAAACGATGTGGTCTGCAGTTTCAAAGGATAGGCACCATCCCTTCTGGATACCATCAGTCTTGGTTGATGCGTGTGGTTTTATTTTTTAAATGGAACCACATTAGAAATGTGTGTGTGTATGTGTGCTTGTGAGTATCTATATGTATGTAGGTACTGTGTGTGTGCGCGCGCGTGCGTGCATGCCATGGTGAGTTCCTGCCAGTTCAGACCGGTTTGGGTGAACCGGTAGTGGTTTGCCGGCCTATGTCACTGGAATCAGCAGTGACCCAGGCCTGCCATGCCCCTGAACCAGTTCCTCGGGTGCTGGCAGCACCGGTGCCATCTTGTTTTTCAGTTCTGCGCATGCACAGAACAATTTTAATTGCACTGCACATGTACGCAAACAAGCGAACTGGCAGTAGTGCCTGCCGGAACCTGTGTGTGTGTGGGGGGGGGGGGCATAGATAAAGAGATAGAGAGAGAGAATATGAGAGAGAGACAGGTAGATATTCTCAAAAAGGCAGGGGGAAAGAGAAAGCAGGGATTACTCAGGCTCTTAACTAACATGCATTCAGCAAATTGCAAAGGTGTCATAGGTTGGGGATAATAATAGCTCAACAAACCTTAATAAATCTTAGTAAGTATTTAGTAACTGCTTAGTAACTACTATTGATCTACTGACCCAATCACCAAAAGAAATAGATCCAGCTATGTAAGAATTCTTGGTTTGTTCAGAGCACCCTCCCTAGATTCATCTTTCTTGCAACCATATAAATGGAGCTCTTTTTGTCCACAGTTGTCACAACTTATTAGGATACTAACATTTTGTCAAGGGGAATGTAAAATAAAATTTAGAGAAGAACTGGTAGCAGAGGGATATAGTTGTCAGTGGTTCCCTCTTTACAATTATTAGAAAAAAAATAAAACGGACAAAAGAATGTGTGGTTTTGAACGTTGTATGTACAATTGTGTACAAATAATGAATGTGCAGTTAATAAAATTCACAAACTCTTATTAAAAATGGAAGAACATCAAAGAAAAACAAGTGAAAGAATGGATAATAAAATGGCCTAAAGTTTTTGGTTATAATACAAGATACAGATGGAACAGTGGAAAAATATGTGGCTATTTCAAATTGAAAATAATTGAAATTTACACTGTGCTATAATCTTAAAGATAATTTTTATAAATGAATACACAGTTGATATACAGGTAGGTCTTGACATTTAGCAACAGTTCAAAGTTATGATTGACCCCAAAAAGGGTAATTATGACCTGGATTCAAGGTACTGAGGATTGTGTCGTCGTCCCCCATCCCCCCCAAAATCATGTGATTGAACTTTGGACACTCAGCAACATGGTCACATTTGTGACTATTTGCAGCATCCTGCAGTTGTATGACTGCATTTTACATCCATTTTGCCAAAACCTGGCACTTATTTTCAGGTAAACTATGCCCATAGTGTACACACGGTTCACTTAATGGCCATGGTGTTCACTTAATGACTGCTGCAGCCACTTTATGGCCGTCACTTTCACTTAATCTTTGCCACGAAAAAAGCTCATAAGATTGGCCAACCCTTTTTATGACCATTACAACATAACGATCATAATGAGCAGACTCCATTATGGCTGGACATTTCCATATGTCACCCAATTATTATATGGACAAAGATGGAAAGATTTGGCAGTATAAACAATGGAAGAATGGTTGGTGAAGATAATAAAAGTTGTTGAGGTGGCTAAATTGACTTCTTTGATCAGAGAAAAGACAGTATTTATTTTTATTGTTGAATGGAAACCCCTAACAGACTTTTGCTTGAGTCAGAAAAAGTGAAGTTATATTTTATGGTTTTAATGATTCGAAGGGGAAGTTTATAGAAAAATGAGAGAGTTAGGTTGTAACTATGAAGAAGTAATTTTAGCTGTACTTGTAAAAAGATTGGAAGCTTCTTCTCTGTAACTTTTTTCTTTTCTAATTTTCTTCTACTTTTATCCACTTTCTCACACCATTAGCTCTCTCTTTGATTTCCTTACTTTCCCCCCACACACACACGCAACGCACACACTTTATATTATATATAAATGTATATACTGTATATCAAATATAAATAAAATGTTTTCCAGGTCCACATCTGGTAACCTAGCTAATTTAAGACAGTTGTTTGACGCTGGAATAATCATCCTACCTATGGCTGCTTTTAAAAGGTGAGCTTGAAATCCCATTATCTTTAATGGAAAGAGATAAGACAAATTGTCTCTCTTTGTGTGCTCCCAGCTACTAAAGTCAAAAGCTTGTACTAAACAAGGAACACTAAATGGCCTTTTATGACATACAGTACAATCCACAGATTGTGAAAGAGCTAATTTTTGTGCTGGCAGCAGTTTTCAGTTGATTCAATTCCTTGGTGTGTCCTGAATGCTCCCAAGAGGTTTGTTTACAGCTCATTTTGATATGAGCATTTAGAGAATTATTTGCTTTCCCCAGAATCTTACTTCACTTTTTAATTTTATTTTTTAGGAATTTTACGTGGCCAGACATGCCCATGAATGTGGAGGAATCTCGGCAGGTGAGATGTGAATTGATAATGAAACAATTATTTGTGTGACGTATGATATACCAAAAGGTCATGAGTTGCATTTTCAAGATTTTTTAAAAATATGTTTTCTTTTCTTTATACTCTGATCCTATCTCCTGCTTTGGAGTTAGTACCTACTGGTAGGTAGCTCCTGCTTACAGGAGGTACCCTACTGTTGCCTTCCATTAACCACCAATGTTTCCAAGAAAGAGAGCTTTCATTTCTGGTGAAAGACAAAACAAAAAGTGAAATAATTAATAGACCATCTCCTAGCCAAACAGCAACAAGATGTGTGGCTAGAGGAGTAAACTCTTCTCTTCATGGCCACCTCTTTCAAGAGATAGACCAAAACCACAAGAAATATATGAAATCTAATGTTATTTTTTTGAAACAGGAAACGGAAATGTAAATGTAATTCTTTACATTTTGAAATGCAAATATTCAATTTTGAAGAAGAGGAATCACACAACCATATAGATCAGAGGTTCCCAAACTTGGCAACTTTAAGACTTGTGGACTTCAACTCCCAGAATTCTCTAGCCAGCTCTGCTGGCTGGAGAGTTCTGGGAGTTGAAATCCACAAGTCTTAAAGTTGCCAAGTTTGGAAACCTCTGATATAGATTATGTGGGAAGAGCACACTGATTAAAAAAGAAAATGCAACAGGCAACAAAATACTCTATAGACCACAAATTGGTAGGCAACTGCTACAAATAGGATTTATCCACCCCACAGACCCAGTGAAGAGGTAGGCAATTACTCTGAAACATTGCCAAGAAAACTCCAGGGATCTGTTCAGGCAGTCACTAGGTCTCAACACTGACTCAAATGCACCAATTTTTTTTCGATCCAAGCTGTAATATGATTCAAGGCTAACCTTAAAATATGCTTTCATACCTTTTAGACAGGGTTAATAAATCTTAGATTTACTACAAAATCAGATTAAAAATTCAATGTAAATTCCTCATTAGATGTGCTAGCTATTTCTACATAAATAAAATATTCATTTAATAAATGCCCCCTTCCCTCCTGCTTTTCTATTTATCTGGACCTTCCCATAGATTCCTGGAGATGCCAGACTTGTATGAGATGGCACACCCACTTATTTCCCAGCATCTTTCCAGAAACATATAGCTCATTTTAAAGGAGACAAAACTAGGTTTTTTTTTAATCTTCAGGAAAGGGAGAGGTTAGCAGGAATCTGTGTGATAGTGCATCTGTTTCTCATGAGAACTGATTCTGCTAAGGACACATACAGTATTGAGAAAGTCTGTTGGCTGACAGGAGAACCATGCCCATGATAGTCTTATGAAGTCATTCACTGATGGACACAGAAAAACCGCTTATCTACCCTTATGTCTAACTGAAGGGGGTGGGGGAGAGTATAAAAAGTTCAAGCTACATTAACTAAGACTCCAGAACTTGTCAGGCCTTACCTTGAATGAAACCACGTTTGGTACCACTAGGTGTCAGCATGAAGAAAGTCCTCAATTAGACCCAAAGGATGAAAAGATCCTCTCTCACATCTCCAGATAAGGTATACACTCAGTGAAAGGATACATTACAGCAGAGGTCCCTGTTCTGTTCCACGGGCTGAATCACCCAGCACACAGGCTTGGCTACTTGCCACTGCTTAATTATGAGATAAGCAAATACTTTGGCTAAGAGCCCAGATAACTCACGTAATCCCAAACGCGACTAGAAGGCTCAGGCTTTCTGGAATACTGAAGTTCAAAC